>OMNV01023702.1:2881-14747 GCA_900303265.1 Brotula barbata
CGTGCCTTACTGTGTGTGTGTGTGTGTGTGTGTGTGTGTGTGTGTGTGTGTGTGTTGACAGCACTGATAAGCATTGATCGCTGGCTAATGCCTTGTAAAGCTGCCCTTCCTCTCCCGGGTGCTCTGGTGGGATTATGCGGCTGGTCCCTCCTCCTCCTCCTTCTCCTCCTCTCTCCTCCTGCCTGGCCCGTACACGTGGGCAGACACGTCGCTGACGTTGTGTCATTGAGCGCTGTGATGCGACCCGCTAGGATACTGAGGAGTCTGGCTGCGTCTGAGATTACAGCATTTCAGGACTGAGGTAAAGTGTCGAGCTAAAAATATCGCAAACTCGTGAGTTTTAATGAGTCCAGAATGAAGACAACCAATGCTGAAGATGATACGAGATCTGATATCCAGGAAACAACATTGTTGCCCAGGTCTATGTTGCCATAGTCGTGCTCATTATTACAAATTTCCAAACTAATTTGATATTTTGTCATTTTCCAAACATTTGCAGGCCTGGAGAACACATTTTCTCAATCTGTCAATCTGAGGTTTCCATGACTACAGCCTCTGTGAGGATAACCTGATTTACTTTAGCATTTTTTCATTACAAGATATTAACATTTCAGCAATACTGTAAATAAATGAAAAATGTGTGCGTGTGTGTGGGGGGTGGGGCGGTGGGCGGGGCTTTAACGCTCACCTCATCAGCTGGTTGTACTTTGCCAGCCTCTCAGATCTGCAGGGGGCGCCAGTCTTAATCTGCAAAACACGGTAATTAACTTTATTGCCTAGTGTGTGTGTGTATAGGTGTGTAGGTGTGTTTACCTGTCCGGTACAGAGTCCCACCACCAGGTCAGCGATGAAGGTGTCCTCAGTCTCTCCAGAACGATGGCTGACCATCACACCCCAACCGTTAGCCTGAGCCAGTTTACACCTGAGAGAGAGAGAGAGAGAGAGAGAGAGTCGTGTCCAGCATTACAGGTGAGGCCCCGCCCCTCTGACGTGTCTTAGTACCAAACACCAAATATTTATCCTCAGTTCAAAGGTGACCAAAACGCATCCATCATCCATCCTCTTCATAAATGGACCAACAAGCTTTGATCCAAATCTAAAATAAACTGACTCATGATTAATTATTCCCTACAGCCAGACGACTTATTAGAGGAACATTTCAGATTAACAACACGATACGTCACCTTTAATGTCATTTTATCTTATCTTATCTTATCTTATCATACACACACCGGACACATGGTTACAGCCAACATTGATGATGCACGTGAGCTCCTCGTCTTCAGGCCCTGCCCTCCAGGGTTTCGACATGGAATGACTTCTGATGGATTACTGACAGCTAATCTACATAATCTAAACTTCCTGTCATTCATTTATGTCCTGCTTGATGCTCGTCTCTGGCACAGGAGACCATGATGAATAACCGAGGTCATGCTGTGGTATTCTTTTTACAGCCACAGGAAATCTGTCCTCGTCCTGATGTTTCTCTGTCCTCATCTTGATGTTTTTCTGTCTTTGTTTTGATGTCTTACTGTCCTGGTCTTGATGTCTGTCTGTCCTCGTCTTGATCTATTTTGTCCTCATCTTGATGTCTCTCTGTCCTGGTCTTGATGTCTCTCTGTCTTTGTCTTGATGTTTCTCTGTCCTGTTGTTGATGTCTTTCTGTCTTTGTCTTGATGTCTCTCTGTCCTCGTCTTGATGTCTTTCTGTCTTTGTTTTGATGTCTTACTGTCCTGGTCTTGATGTCTGTCTGTCCTCGTCTTGATCTATTTTGTCCTCATCTTGATGTCTCTCTGTCCTGGTCTTGATGTCTCTCTGTCTTTGTCTTGATGTTTCTCTGTCCTGTTGTTGATGTCTTTCTGTCTTTGTCTTGATGTCTCTCTGTCCTGGTGTTGATGTCTTTCTGTCTTTGTCCTGATGTCTCTCTGTCCTCGTCTTGATGTCTTTCTGCCCTCGTTCTGATGTCTTTCTGCCCTCGTCCTGATGTCTTAATGTCCATGCACTGATGTCTTTCTGTCCCCGTCTTGATGGAATGTGAACATGTTTATGAGGGTTAGTTTAATGTCCGGGGGCGTGACGGGGAAGGACAGTGTCGATTTTTTTCCGTCCAGAAGTCACTGTATCTGTCCCCAAACCCAGTTTCCTTTCCGATGATCGCGTATTGTAAATCATTGATTTGTCCTTTGACCTGTCTCAGGAAGGGGAAGTGAGAATGCGTCATCTGGCAGTCAAAGCCTAGCTATCTTCCAGGATGTGCTGGACTGTGCTTCCCTTTTTCTGGAGACTTAAGTTCCGTCAGTTTAGGGGACTAGACGTGTCCACCACGAAGTTCGATTTTTTTTCCCCCAGTCTAACAAGCTCTTGCTGTTCCTGATGGGTCTGGTCTTCGCTTTGCAGGAACCTCCACCTGGGACAGCCACCGGATTTTATTCTGCAGCAGGAGAGCCAAACACCAGCTGTCTAAGTCGTCCGGCAATTTATGGAACTGTCTCTGATTTCAGGCCTGGATGACATCACATCGTTCAACGCCTCCCTTCACTTTGAACGCACGGCGCCTCTCAGAGAAAGGTAAGTAACTTTAATCCAACAATTTCTGTGGTAAAGTCACAAACCCGCTCATCTGTAGCCATGGTAACCATGAGGCCGGTGTTAGTTTCTTTGGCCTGTAAAGAGTTCTGAACAGCCTCTGCCCATGTTTGGCCCTCCAGCCGTCAGTGATGTCACACCGGTACAGCAGCACCGTCTGCTCAGTGTCGCCCACACCGTAAGGAGGTGAGCGAGCTGAAACGATCGGGGCGTCTACAAGAGCGCCACTGGCCAGTTGGCCAACGGGAATGTCCCTTTGGCTGACAATGATAACGATTGATTGATTGGTTTAATTTGTAATGTTCAAAAATAACCGTTACTCATTTCCATATCGTCTTTTGTGGAGGCCGAAGGGGAGGGTTGAGTTTAAAATAAGAGAGAGAAGTTAAGGGTTATCTCTGTAACACGCACTCTGTAGTCAGATTGTCAGTAGGAGGTTCTGGACAAGGTTCTCGATGGAGGACGTATTCTAGAACAAAGCTTGCACATTGTGGATCATCACAGGTTGGATCTTACGCCTGAATGGCCTCGGTGACGGAGCCGATCTGGTTGACTTTGAGCAGCAGGCAGTTGCAGGCTCGCTCCTCGGCAGCCTTCTCTATCCTCTTTGGGTTGGTCACTGTCAGATCGTCCCCGACGACCTGGATCCCCACCTGAGCCGTGAGATTGGACCAGGCCGCCCAGTCGTCCTGGTCGAACGGGTCCTCGATGGACACCACTGGGAGGAGGAGAGAGGTTAAGGTTTACATTTGAAAGCTGTAATCGTGCTTGATTTTGGTGAGACCGAGACACGTGCTGGTCAGACATCTACCATCGTGGAATATCGCGTGAACGTTCGGTTTTGCGAGCGCGGCAGTAATTTCCAATTCACGTGGAAGCTGAGAAAGAGGGTGGTCCTCCTCAGAAGAAATCAGGGAGCCACCACTGTTGGTCACGCGGTGAGCCCAGAAGGACGAGGCTTTGGACCAAGGCTGTCCACGGGACAAAGAGCTATCCAAAAGAACGAACCAAAAAAAAGGGCAAGCTTCTGAAAAGGTCTTTAGTTTGAGAAACTTTACCAAAAATTACAACCAAGACTCTCATCCGGTCCCAGTTTGTAAGAATGTGAGCAGCACCACGAAGGTCTACCTGATGCTGGAAGGTTCCTGAACTTGTCACCTTTGCAGCCACGTTAAAGAGCATACAGGAGAATTTACCTAAGGTTTTTTGATTTAAGTTGGCACATTGCTGAGATATTTGTCCGAGTTTACATTGTCACTGAGCTGCGTGAGCTGTGATCTGAGTCGGCGAGCCTAGTCAGGAGACGTGAAGTCGTATGTGCTCCGTCGACTGCCTTCATCAAGCCCTTGAATAGAGACACCTGGCAACTCGGACGCTGCGGAGCTTTGTCGTTTCCATTTTTCCAGACCACACCCACAGGCTGATCAAGAATACGGTTTCTGTACCTGTGTGTCGTTTATGATGAGTCAGCGCTAGCTTGCCAGAGTGTGGGCCATTAAACACAAACTCCTCCTGTAATTTCGTACCTGGGTAGTTGTTGACAAAACCCTGGTAGATATCTGCCAGCCTCTCGGCCGTGATGTGTCTCTCCGCATCCGGTGGCGATTTGAAGTCCAGGTCGTATTTTCCATCGCGATAAAACTCGGAAGCGGCCACGTCCATCCCGACCACCACCTTGTCCGTGAAGCCGGCCTTTTCTATGGCTGTCTGCAGCAGATCCAGAGCTGAGGAGTGAAAAAAGGGAAAACGCTAACCGGTGAGGAAGAGGAAGGGAGGGTAAGATGGGACAGCGGAAAACAGGAAGGTTATTGACAAAGCATCATTCCTTGGAAAACTCCGCTGCAGCCTCTTCCTCTTCCTCACCCTCGCTGTTCTCCAGGATATTGGGAGCGAACCCTCCCTCGTCTCCGACGTTGGTGGCGTCCTGGCCGTATTTTTCCTGGATCACCCCCTTCAGCGTGTGGTAAAGCTCGGATCCTATCCTCAACGCCTCCCTGAGAGATGGAGTGTGTAAGGAAGGAAGGAAAACAGCCGATCAATCAATAAATGACAAAACAAAGCCGAAAACAAAACCAGTACCAAACCAATTTCATCACAGACCAGCAAGCCTTCACGAAAATGGACGACCCTCAGAATGAAGTCAAGAATCAAAATGATAAGTTACAATAATTAGACTAATAATAATCTTAAACAACTTACTTGAAAGACTCCGCCCCCACAGGAAGCACCATGAACTCCTGCATAGCCAGCTTGTTGCCTGCATGAGAGCCTCCGTTAATCACGTTAAAGGCCTGAGGAGGAAATCAATTTGATTTGTAGTTAAAACGTTACGGCAATAAAACAGTCATCTTATAATAGTCAAATTTATCATTAAGACATTATAATATTTATTATTATCATGAATATTATTTGATTGATTGAGTGTTTTTTTTTTTAGAAAAGTATAAAAGGTATGAAAAGAATAAAGTTATAATATTTTGGGAAAAAATAAAAAATGTTGTGAGAACGACCACAATATATCAAGTCAATATTTTGAGAAATAGGAATAAACTTCAACCAGAAAATATAATCATAATAAAGGTGTGATATTCCTTTCAACCCGCCCATTTTGTGCAGCCCCGCCCTGTTTGTTTGTGTGCTGTCGTCGGCGAGCTCACAGGAACCGGCAGCACCAGCTCGGTGTTTCCAGCCAGGTCTGCGATGTGGCGGTACAGGGGGATTTCCTTCTCTGCCGCGCCGGCCTTGCACACAGCCAGAGACACGCCCAGGATGGCATTGGCCCCAAACTGAGCTGCTCCACAGGACAGAGGACACGTCTCATGGACACTTCATCGCTCTTAAAAACATTTTTGCTGCCCCACACACTTTATCTATTGCGCATCATGAGATTATGATGATGTCATCATCGTTTAAATTTTGTCTGTGAATGGACCGAAGTCCTTAACCAGGTCAACCATAGTTCAGATCTTCAACCACGAAGACAACAAAGATGGTGCAAGAGGCTCATTCACTACGACTCACGGAGGAAAGAAGGAAGGAAGGAAGGAGGGGAGGGAGGGAGGAAGTAATAAAGATAGAAAGGGAAGAAGGAACAGAGGAAGCAAGGAAGGAAGGGGGAGGGAAGGGAGGGAGGAAGAGAAGAAGGAACTAAGGAAGGAATGATACCCACCCCAACTCTCTCACCTCTTTTGATGACTGAAGAACTGGTAGATACACAAATAAGAGAAAACAGCACCCCCTACTGGTGTGGAGTGGTAATACATTTTGCTGCAGCTGGTGGTCCGGGCCACGTAGTTCAATCGTGAGCCCGGCCCCGTCTGCACTTGGGAGCCCGGTGTGCCTCTGATCAGGGCCGCCACACGGGACATTTGTTCTCACAAGTGTCTTTGACTCACATTTGTTTTCTGTCCCGTCCATCTTGATCATCGTGTTGTCTAACTGCTCCTGCTCCACCACGCTGATGCCCTGCAGACATACACACAGATGGACACTTAACACACTCACACACACATTGCTGCATTGATCTTCCTCCACCTGGATGGCCTTTCTTTCTCTCACAGCTTCCCGTCTGCTCATTCACATGTGATCGTCATCTGCTGATCCATCCCACTGAATCTGCAGTGTGGTGACGTTCTCCGTGGAATAATATCCTCTTTTCTCTTTCTCTTTTTCATTTGCCCCTTCTCTTCCTGTTAGTGTGTCGAGCTCCCGTCCGCTGAGTCCCTTCATAGATCGATGAGTGATGACGTCCAAATGGTCAGATACCATTGCGGTCAGACAGTAATGTCACACGCCACCTCCACGACAACGCCCGCCTCATCACAGCATCTAAATGCCCGTGGAAAGCCTGGAAGAGTCTCGGAATTTACAATTTTACACTCAAACTGCGTTCCTATAGTAACCTCCTGCTGCCTTCCAATTGCTATGGATCCACATGTTGAAGCCTCTAAAAGCTCCTCAAAAGTGGTTTCCTGTGACCTTTAACCCCGAATGTCTGTACGTTTCCATGGATCTCTATCCTAAAGTAACTTCCTGCTGCCTTCTTACGCCATCTTCCATATTGTGAAGTACCTGAGAGAATGTTGAGGAGAAAAACATGCTGGGGGGTGAAAGGAAACACATGGCGTCATTATAGCACGACGCCCGTCAATTAGGGAATCTACCAGACCCGTTTAGATTTAAATCCAGTACGCAGAACAAAACATTTTCTAAAATGAATTTAAATGAGGTGAGGTCGGAGTTTCGATGACTCACAGAGGCGATGAGAGCCGGACCCAGAGTGTGGTTAATGTGGCCCACGGCCTTCAGAACACCTGGAGGAGAGGAGAGAAACCGTACGGAAGGTTAGCAGGATAATAACATGGACTGAGTTTGGGATTTGGATCGTTTGTATCCCATCTGCTTCATGTCAGCGTCTCTACCTTTGCCCTTAAAGCGGCTTTTATCTTCATCTCGGAGCTCCAAAGCCTCATAGATCCCAGTGGAGGCTCCGCTGGGCACTGCAGCCCGGAACAGACCTGGAGAGAGAGAGAGAGAGAGAGAGAGAGAGAGAGAGAGAGAGTCTCTCTTCCAAAAGTCTGTTTTGTAAAAACTCCTAACTGGTCTACTTGATCATGGGTTTTTGACTGGTGGTCCACAGCCCCCTGGTCGGACCTTTGACGACATTTTAATACCAGAACCAGTTAGAATGTTTTATTCTCTTTGTTTGTGCATTTTTTAAAAAGATTAATCAGATCCATCTTCCAGCTCCGTCCCCTGTTGTACATTTATTAATGGATAAAAGATTAAAAAAGTTAAATGTATCCTTTAAATAACCCTGAACTGTTTGTCTTGAAGTGGACCACAGATGGCGCAGATGTCAAATATCTCCAGCTGACAGCACTTTGTCCCACTACGGAGACCAGATCGATGTGGACAGAGGTCAAAGGAAGGTTATTTGATGTCAGAAACAATTACAGTTGGCGAGGTTATGACTGTTTCCCGCGCTCGCTGGGAGCAGACGACCTGGTCGGGAACGCTCAGTGTGTTTGCTGATTTTTGGAGTCAGGCACCTTTCTCTGTGCGCAGGTCCACTTCAACAGTGGGGTTTCCTCGGGAGTCCAAGATCTCCCTGGCAACGATGCTGACGATGGACATCCTGGAGCAGAGAGAGAGAGAAAGAGAGCGAGAGAGGGAGGGAGGCAGAGAGAGAAAGAGAGCGAGAGAGAGAGGAAGGCAGAGAGAGAAAGAGAGCGAGAGAGGGAGGGAGGCAGAGAGAGAAAGAGAGGGAGGGAGGCAGAGAGAGAAAGAGAGCGAGAGAGGGAGGGAGGCAGAGAGAGAAAGAGAGGGAGGGAGGCAGAGAGAGTGATTCTGTGTCCTGTATCCTACCTACCTCTCAGCCCATGATTGGCTCTAATCCCCCACCCCCGGCCCCACTGGATGAAAAGGAGTTCATCAACAGTTCAAAACAACAAACATTTAGTGTGTGTGAGTCCCAAACTTAACATTTTGTTAGAGAATCACCGTTAGTGGATTGGTGTCTCATTTGTTGAATTGAAGTAGTGATACAGAGCCACGCCCACTCAATTTACGCTACGTGTGTCGAGCTCCAATCATATTCCATTTAGATCACATTCAACTTTATAATCATCTCGCAGAGTACAAGCACTAAAAGAAAATGACTCAAAAAAACTACAGAGCCGCCATCAGGCCGGGGGCATCGGCGTGTAATGGTTCGTTCAGGTCAGTCCCATAACCTTATTCTAATGAAGACCGTCTACTGAGCACCTCGTTTTGTGCATTAATGTCACGACAGATGCGGCCCGGATGCTCGTTCTTTTTCTCGCTGCTGCCTCTCCCAGGAGACGCGGATCGGAAAATCCGTCAGCCCTAATGCAGGAAAGATCGGAGTCCGGGGGCCGTCCGACACTCGAGAAAACAACGTGCTCAACCGCAGGAGGCGCCGGCTGCAGGTTAGCAGCCACGAGACGCTCCACGCATAACTGCAAGCAAAGGGCCTAATCTGACATCATCTGCAGCAGTCTCTAACTGGGACCGAACCACCATCCTCTCCGGATCCTCAAATCAAAAGGTTTGACCTTCAGCTCCAGGGAAATGTCAAACACGTCACTTGATCATTACTACATCTCATATTTGTCAAAGTCGTCAGCAAGCTTGCCACGATGGATTCTGGGGAAATTATGGTCGAATTGGTTGTTGAGTTGCAGTTCAGACTTTGAATACATTTACACACGTTAATAATGAAGAAGAAAAGAATGAAAAAAACTCTGGTCGTAGAATTCATTTACTTTGTTCAACTCTGACATCTTTCGTCTCCCTTAAATTTCTCTTTGCGTTGGTTTGATTTATACATATTTACCCAGACCGCATCCTGGTATATTTATTGTCTTTGGACAATTTGAATTGAAATGGAGACGTCGTGAAGATGGAGCCTTCAGCGATCACCTGAGAGTTTCCGAGGTTTTAGGTCAGATTCCAAAGACGTCCTGGACTTCTGACAGTTAAAGCGATTCTGCGCTCGTCTGTCATTCCCGATGTTTCCATCGACCTTCCCTGTAAATATATGCCGATTCAGGCGTTACACGCGCACGCTGCAAAACTGTGGGCAGGGGAGGACAGGAGAGATTAATGGGACTCAGTAATGTTTGAATCTTCCTCTGCGCTGGTTTGAGGCCCCACCCTGTAGTGCTGCAGAGCCTCCTAACAGGTCCTCCAAAGGGTGGAGCAGCAAGGAGCAACTTTAGGATGTGTAAATCAGGATCCGTGTGCAGCAGTCATAGATAGATCTCGTGTGCACTGCAGCACCTGTTTGACTTTGAGAACAACCTGCTCCCCCGCTAAAGAGTCCAAACACAACCGTTGACCTCATGTTACAAACTGAAAAACGTTCCTACAAATATGGCGTCAAGGCGTTTTCACTCTCGCTTGAGGCACTTTTGTGGCAAGATGATGTCACGTGGCTCTCTGTCACCAACAGACTCCATGTTATTCTCCTCAACATTCTCTCAGAGACGTGCAGGAAGTCACTATAGGACAGAGATCCATAGGCGCAGGGTCAAAGGCCACAGGAAAGCAACGCTCAACAGATCTGAATCAAACTCAGCATAGAAGTGGATGAAGACGAGCTTTTAGAGGCTTTAACTGCTGTTCCATGGATCCATAAAGGACCAATAAAAACACAATAAAATCACAAGATATGGTGAAATGGGACTTATTTAGAATGATCTCCACCTATTTTGGAGATGTTATAGGCCAGATGTTTTGTGTGTGTGTGTGTGTAGCAGCACACACTCGTCTCCTGACAACAATTTGTTACCAAAAACACATTCCAGTCTTCCACTCTTCCTTTTCCTGCTCTGATCGATGTGTCAGCACCTCAAAGAGTTTATCGCCTCACTCACGCTCTCACTCTCTTTTCACCGCTGGTGTTTGTACTTGCTGCTGTGGGTTACGTAAGCTCTACGGCAGCACAAGCAGCAGGGAGAGGGAGGACACCCATGAACGCACCACACCACACCTACTGGAGACTGCAGTGCTCAGCAGAAATGACACCAGCGCACCAGAGGGCGAGCGAGGAAGGTAACGAATGAGGAATATTCATAGAGAGAGAGAGGAGAAATGAGGGAAGAACGTGGATGATGTGCAAAGAAAAGAGAGACAAAGTGGAAGGTGTGTGTAAAGAAAAGGAGAGAGAGACATGAAGTATGTAGAAAGAGAGAGAGTGATGCAGGGCAAGGAGAGGAGAGCGAGAGGAAGAGATAAATAATGTAATAAAACAGTTTGGTTGGAGAAGAGAGTGAGGAGCAATGGAGGGAGGAGAGGAGAAGGGGAGCAGAAGGCTGATTATCACACATTTGGCAGACACTGGACACACACGGAGAAAGAGAGAGAGAGATACAAAC
This sequence comes from Brotula barbata, assembly GCA_900303265.1. Taxonomy (NCBI): domain Eukaryota; kingdom Metazoa; phylum Chordata; class Actinopteri; order Ophidiiformes; family Ophidiidae; genus Brotula; species Brotula barbata. Next base: position 13,369 of record OMNV01023702.1, read on the forward strand.
ACACACACACACACACACAGAGGAAGTGGAGCAGTCTCACACATACGGAATGTGTTTTACACACACACACACACACACACACCACTTTTACTCATAATCATCACAGGTACTCTCTCTCCCTCTCTCACACACAGTCACTTACACACAAGCACACATACAGCACATCCACCCACACATCAAACCCGTGCCAAAGATGCAGAGATCCAAAGCTCTCACTCTCTCTCACAGACACACACACACGCAATATACTGAGGAATTCATCATCGTTTGATACGAGATGCACACACACACATTCCTCATTCATACATACATACACACATTTGTCAGCCAAGGAATCAAACAAGACTCACAAACAAACGCACACAGCAACATCTGACCTGTGTCTGCCTCGTTCCTTGCATCATTCTGCATCCTTTCCATTCTCACCAGCAACAATTCAAAATGACAAACACACACACACACACACACACACACACACACAGTAAAACATACAACAGATAGAAAAATGGAAAACCAGAGAGAGAGAGAGGAGGAGAGGATTTCCTGCATTTACCTGCCTCCTGTGTGTTCTGCCTTTCGCAATGACCAAGAAAATACTGAAGAGTGAGAGAGAGAGAGAGCGAGAGAGAGAGAGGGACAGAAGGGAGGGGAAGCAAAATGTGTGATGGGGGAGGGGAGATGTGGATATGAGTCAGAGAGAAAAAGAGGAAAAAGAAGAAGAATGGGAGGAGAAGAGGAGGCTTAATTATAAAGGAGGTGATGGATAAGGATGAAGGGATAAGGTTGGGGTGCAGCACCTCCTCACCCAAAGGAGGAGGTAAATATAGAAGGAGGGAGGACGGATTGTCTTCTCTTTCACCCCTCACACTGTATCATTATCTCCCGTCTCTCTCTTTCAGTGGGGTTCACTCCATTTACACACACTTAGACGTGATGATGACCCTGTGTTTGTGAGCGTGTGTGTGTGTGTGTCAGTGTGTGTCTGTGTGTGTGTCTGTGTGTGTGTGTCTGTGTGTGTCTGTGTGTGTCTGTGTGTGTCTGTGTGTGTGTCTGTGTGTGTCTGTGTGTCTGTGTGTGTGTGTGTGTGTCAGTGTGGGTGTGTGTGTGTGTCTGTGTGTGTGTTTGTCTGTGTGTGTGTCTGTGTGTGTATGTCTGTGTGTGTATACCCTAACAGTGGTCCTTGCCCTCCTTTTGGTCAATTAAACTGTTGGAATGAAATCAGATTTTTAAGGAGGTTAATGTTGATTAATTAACGAGCTGCTCGTCAGCTGATTAGATCGTTTAGTCAGCAGGAACAGAGAGTTTGAACTCACAAGCGAACAGATTCACACTGAGAAAAATGCCTTCCTCTTCCTCCTCCTCTGCATTTTTCTGCAGCA
>OMNV01023712.1:0-60415 GCA_900303265.1 Brotula barbata
GGTTTTAGCCAGGGGACTGAACCCAAGCTGTCTCTTCCAGTTGGTTTTAGCCAGGGGACTGAACCCAAGCTGTCTCTTCCAGTTGGTTTCAGACAGGGGACTGAACCCAAGCTGTCTCTTCCAGTTGGTTTTAGCCAGGGGACTGAACCCAAGCTGTCTCTCCCTGTTGGTTTTAGCCAGGGGACCGAACCCAAGCTGTCTCTTCCAGTTGGTTTTAGCCAGGGGACTGAACCCAAGCTGTCTCTTCCAGTTGGTTTTAGCCAGGGGACTGAACCCAAGCTGTCTCTTCCAGTTGGTTTTAGACAGGGGACTGAACCCAAGAAGTCACTTCCAGCTGGTTTCAGACAGGGGACAGAACCCAAGATGTCTCTTCCAGCTGGTTTCATACAAGGCACTGAACCTGTTCTCACAGTCCCAGATGTCTTTAAAATGGGAACAGAACCATCAGCCTTCCTCCCTGAAGGTTTCAGACAGGGAACAGAATCCTCCACCCAACTCCAAGCAGAAACTGTTGCATGTAAGGGGGAGATTATTGATGGTAAATGCTACGAGTTCAACCGCACACCGCTGGCCTTCGAAGATGCACAGGTACCAACGATTGAATTGCTAATTCACTATGAGATCCGTAGATTAAAAAAAGTTTGTGGGTCGTCCTTATGTTCCATGTTTCTGTTTTTGTTTTCTCCAGGCCGCGTGCAGCGCCCTCGCCCCAAATGCAGAGCTAGCATCAGTAACTGATGCCGATCTACACAGCCGCCTGGTTTCCTTGGTGACTAACCAAGGTGAGAGAAGCCCAGTGTTGACCTGGCTGGGAGCCATGGTCAAGGTAAGATACATTTCACTTTTACTGTGGCAATAAATAACTCCAATTAATCCATAGGCCTTCAGACCTGGGAAGTGAATGCCAAATATGCCAAGCAACAACAAACAAACAAACAAAACACTAATGCCGGTCACCTAGTTCAGAGGCAAAAACCCTGAATATCACGACACATTTGTATAGTAACAATATGAAAGCAAAAGGACAAAAGTGTTGCATAAAACAAGAAAAAACAAGAAGCCTCGCAGCCTCGTCCTGTACTGTGGCCCTGAATAAAGGCCAGGGAGACTGTCATCTGATACGGTATCAGGACAGTGTGTTATTCTTACCTTGGTAAAAAATGACCATTGGACTTTTACGATGATAAGTTGTGTTTTCTTATCAGTATTTCCGTATAAAATCTGTGCACGTATGTTTGCATCACTCAGAAGCAGCAGGCATCATGGGTAGACGGATCAGAGTGGAATTACAGTGACTGGATGCCTGGTCACCCCAACATTCACACTGACAAACCCGTCTGTGTGGAGATGTTCAAGATAGGTAAGACCCAGACTCACAAAGTAACACGTCTACGTCACAACAGCTGCGTTGTTAATTACAAAGGCTGTGGAAGCCATGAGCTCAGATAAGATGATCCAAGCTGACTGGAAACATCAGACAGCTGATTAGATAATAATACGATGTCTTAGGTGTATTAATCTTTGACCCCTAGGTGCTAAAGGCCACCTTTCAGTGTTTATCTTGGCAAAGTTTGACGTAAAATATAAAACAAAAAAGAATGTAAAAAAAATAATAACAGAAATTTTGTTAACATAAGTGAAATAGTTCACATAACTCCCTCTACCTCATTGCTTTGTATAGATGAGAGCTGGTGGACGACTGCAGACTGTGACCTGGAGAGGGCTTCCATCTGCTCTTACCCTGTGACAGCATGAACACCACACAAAGATAAAGAGAGCCAGCCTGCAGATTCTTGCCTGCAGATACAGATCAACCTTTCACACCGATTGTAAATCACGTCTACAGTCTCACTGTATGTCCTTGAACAAATTAAACTTGGCATGTCACATTTCTGTCCTTCTGTTGTACATCTGTTTACCGAAGTATCCAAAGGAAGGATCAGTAACCATTATCTCAACCACAACAGTTGGCGCCCTTTTAAATTTAGACAAGACTTTAATGATCATTTTCCCACTTGTGTATACAAAGCAGTTTGTACAGATTAGAGAGCCAAGATAGAACAGTTTGTTACAATTTAGTACCTGGAAAGTGCAAAAGTACATTTTCAAATACATTGAAATTAAAATCATGCTGTACATTATATACGATATTCATAAATAATCACAGATATACACACATCCATTTGGTGACAGTCACAATGGAGCTAGGACAAAAAAATTGTCAATTTGCATCTGCTTTTTGCTTCAAAGTCCTCGTTCTTGTTTCCCATTGAAACTGTGGAAGTTTAACTTCTGGAATGCTGCTTTTTGATTGGTTTGCGTTGGGGTGATGAATAATGGGAACAAACCATTTCTATGTTAACGTCACACTGAGATAAAAGGCACTCCATTTGTTGCAGTCATGGTAGTCATGGTGACAGCTGTCTTTCGTCTGAATAATGAACGCAGATGAACAAATTGAATTGAACAACGAGGACTGGAACATTAGTTGGTCTTTGCATTCAAACTTGTTTTTACACTTAAATAAAAAATGAACATGAAAAAAATCTACTAGGAACAAACAAGAACCATTGGAGCAACTTTGTGTCCAATTCCAAACCCATAATCGAGTCATAACAATAGCTGAATCAGAGACACCATATCAACATGTATGATGAAATCAATAATTTGGCATTAAAAAAATGGACATGTGCATCCTTGGCATGTCCGAAAACACACAGACATAGAAACATACACACACGTGTGATTCATATGGTGCAAAAAGACGAATCACACAAAATCTCATCCACAGGAGTGTCACACTGTGGTACCTTGTGATTTGGATTAGATTTGAACAAGAAATCACATTCACACGCAAACGACACATCTCCCATACAACCTGACGAAGATATGCAAATGTATTCGATGATAGAAAAAACTATGAAATCAGTCACATTAAAATGAGCAGGGATGTGAGTGAGACCTTAGAGGAAGAAGATTGGAGGCAATAATGAGAGCTGAAGGCAGTTGGGGAGGAAGAGAGGGGTCCTATGGTGGGTCAAGACACATTCACTGTCCCAAAGCTCGGGAAGACTGGAGATAGATAGCTGGCTGAGCAACCTAGGACAAAAACATCAAGCAGCACCCGAGGAAGAAGCTGTATTGCTGTTAACACTGACATCTTATAAAGCCCTTGAGGATACGTCATCTTTCCTTCTTTTATGGGTCTTTCTGACAATCAGAAAAGCTTTAAAACTCAGCAGAGAAAGCATACCGTACTGGTGGTATCTGTTGTCAAGGTGCAATCAAGATTTTAAAAAAAGCATATTTTACTCATAAATAAACACAGATTCAAGTAACTTAAAACACTCGGTACTGCTGCACAAAAGCTCCTTGTGGAAACTTGTGAATGAGAATGTAGTTTTTTCCTTGTAGTGAAAATTAAAAACAGAGAAATATGTCATTAAAATGCCCAACTTCTGTATTGTTGTGTTTGGTATCTAATCTCTAAATGGACTAAAAATGCCATGCAAAGAAATCCACAACAAAGAAAGACAAAAATCTCAAGCACAGATGCACGTACAAAAACAGGAAAAGACATGAATTTGGTCTTGTGGGTGGTATAACCTTCCTACTGCATAAGGCTGCTGTTTGCTGTTTGAGGCAAACAAAATCTCAGGCCAGGGATGAAGGGGAGGGGCAGGGGAGGGAGGAGGGGCCAGGGGTGACAGAAAGGCCGCTATAAACCATACGTATTCTGCATGCACATACGCACTTATACACACATACATGCTTGCAGCTTTGCGTCCAGAGCTCCTGAGCCGACTGATCTGTCAGTTCTGACTTGAGCGGGTCAGCAATACACAGAGCCTCTGCAAAGTGGCTCCTTGTTGAGAAACAGACTGATAATGTCGAATAACGCTGAAATCAGACTGACGATCAGCTAAGAGATGAAGACAACAGGCCAAAAGGTGAAGTGGAGCTGGGGCTGTATGTGGACGTAAGTTGTGGATTTGAATTACGGCGCCAGCGCCATCGCGTCAATCCAGAGCAGCTGTGCACACAGAAACACATGCGCACACACAACGACAGACAACCTTTCAGATACTCAGTGTTCACCCACTCATTCACACACAAACACACACACACCTTACTACTGTCCACCAACCGTAAAACTTTAGGAAGGTGCTGGAGATAGTGAGGGGAGGTTGGGTGGGACAGGGTGAGGTGCACCTGGACGGCTGTATGATAGGAATATGGGGTTTGTGTTTGGGGATTGATCAGGGTTTGTGAGGGGGGTCAGTTCTGGTCATGATGTGTGTTGTAGACAGTCTCCCCCGAGGAGATCTGGGTCAGTCGCTTGCTGGAACCCCACAGCTTCCGTGTGATCTGGCCCGAACGCATCTGAGAAGAGTGGAGGAAGAGGGGGAAGAGGAAGGAGGAGGAGGAAGTGGGAAAGAAAAGTGTGAAGTCAAAGGAAATAAAAGGAGTAAGGGGGAAAAAAAGGAGGGATATGATTGATGAGTGATTGATTAGTTCATTGGAGCTTGAGTGACTTGTGATGCTGGTGAATTCAAAATCAAAGCTTGATTCACTATGCTGTGAATCAATTTGAACAGAAAAAAAAGAAAAGCGGAGGTGTAATGATTAAGACCTACAGATTTAACTATACATTGAGGGACTGCCTATGTCATTCTCCTATCATCTATGCTTGCATGTAACCTACCTGCTTTCTACATTATCAAAATAAAAACATTAAATGCTACACTGACGCAAGTATATTAGTTTGCAGTATTAGACCGTAGCTACTCTGTTATTATGGCTTGACTATGCAGAGGCATTATTCACTGGTTAGTTTGTTTCACAGCATATTTGTTACAGTTTATATAGCCAACACTCAAAAACATTTAATAATGACACTTCAGATTAACAGCACGGGATGGATATTATCCCAGGTCAAAGGCCAAATCAAGTCAGACATGGTAAAACCAAGATGTTGTCTTCCTTTCACAGTTGTGGTTCTAGGGGCCACTGTGTAATCTCAGTATGTTGGTCAAGGAACATCTCAATGTGTGTGTGTCTGTGTGTGTGTGTGTGTGTGTTATATTTGTGTTGGTTCAGGAAAGTGAGGATGAAGCCTGAACCAAATGACTGACTGAGCTACAACCATCCCTGAGAAGGAAAGGTGATTGTGGGTTAAAAGATATTTGAGGTCATCCAGGCCTAGCTTGAAACACAGACAATTGTGCACATAAATTTCTCTACGACGACACGATGGCTTGGTGGTTATCACTGTTGCCTCACAGCTAGAAGGTCATGGGTTTGCATCCCGGGCTGACCACGGTCTATGTGGAGCCTGCATGTTGTCCCCGTGTCTGCGTGTGTTCCTCCAGGTACTCTGGTTTCCTCTCATCTCCAAAGACATGCAGCTTAGGCGAATTGGAGCATTTAAATTGACCATAGGTGTGAATGGGAGTGTGATTGAGTTGTCTGTCCTTATGTGTCAAAAAATAGGATAGACCAAGGTGTGCCCTGCCTTTTGCCCAATGACTGCTGTGATAGGCTCCAGCCCCACCGTGACCCTGACATGGATAAGCTGTATAGATAATAGATGGATGGAAATCTATCAAACTGTTAGTGTGTTTCTCAATTTTCCTTAAACTAAGTTTGCATGGGTGTTTTCCCCAACATTTACTCTGCACAAAGTGCCCAATCTGCACAAAGAGGAAGAGGCTACAAATAGAGCTACAAAGGTCTATGTGAGCTGGAAGGGGGGCTGAACACCAATTGGTCGCGCTGCTGTAGTAGGCGAGTGGGAGAGCGAGCTCGAAGTGGGGCCAGAAGCGGGGAAGACATAAGCGGAGACGCCTCCAGGCTCTGAGCGATGTAGTTCCTCAGCGAGCTCTTTACCTCCGCCGGCTTGCCCACGCCCACGATGATCAGCTTGCCATCCTCCAGGCCCACCAGGATGTGGCTCTGCTCCTTGGTGACGGAGATGCAACGTACTGGCACGCGCATGGCCATGGGCTCCACACACAGTGATAGACTGCGATGAGAGGCATCTAGAATTACTGATAAATTACAAACTGAGGAATGCGGAGAGTCCTCTATAAGCAGCTCTGGTGTTTACCTGTGGAGGTCTCGAATGGACAAGTATCCCTGCTCGCTGCCGATGACCACATACTCGCCTGAGACACACAGGTCTGTCACCTGCTCCTTCAGAGGCTCAGTGCAGAGGTGTTTCCCATTCACAGAGTAAAGGTGGAGGGCATTTTTATCCTGCGAAGAACAAAACAAATAGAAGTCATGAAATTGTAGTTGAAAATCATTGAACACTGTTGCCTGCTTCAACCTGCCTTCAAAAACTCAAAAGGGTCATACACACTTTGAGTGTTGCCTTGCCCTCGACGCAGGTGTGGACCAGCAGGTGACCCTCCCAGGACACAGCCAGGTGGAGGATAGACAGCGGCAGGGTGCTGTCACATGGTGGTCGTAGGCATCGCATGTACTGACCCCGAAGTACTGTGTGGATGATCACTATCCCGTCCTGGACAGGGTAGAGGAAGACATAAAAAAAAAAACACCGCAAAAAATATGCATTTCTAAGTGCTTAATGTAAATAATCCGATTCCTTGACCCGGACTACAAACCCCCAAAGATATAGACTGACTACGTAACCATGGACTTACACATTGTTTACAATTACACGTGCCAAAGTTATGGTGATAATCAAAAACATCCATTCAGCAATGAAAAGTGATAATCTGATCATAACAGGCATAACTCTTGCTATTGAAGATACGTTGAAACATTATTGTACTAAACACAAAAGCACACACAAATACAAGCTAAAACATTCTATGGAGGTAATAACACATGGACATGCATTATCATTCATCCATATCATGCTCCTAGCAGAAAAATAAGCACAGCTAATTAAATAGCAAGAAAGCTATTCAAGTTAAATTGAACAGACTGGTGTGTGTTGCATGATCTTACCCGTGACCCAGACACAGCCATGTCCAACTCTGTGCTTATACTGACACTGACCACTTCATCAGTGTGTCCATATAAAACCTGGACTGGTTTTGGACAGAGACCAACAGGAGCTCCGCCCTGCAAATGAAACATAAACTAGATTAGATCTGATCGCTGAGTGTGTTACATACAACTTTGTGCCATCATTGTCCTGACCTGTTGCTGAACCTGCCACACCATGCAGGTCATGTCTCGTGAACCGGAAATCAGGTGAATGCCACAGTGGTCTGTTGACAGGCAGGTCACAATGTCTGGAGAGAGAGGAACAACGAAATGAAGAAAAGATACCTGTTTGTTTCCTCATCTCTACGCGCAAGCTGTAGTCTATATGAGTGTATTGAACAAACTGAAGAGTGTCGATGTGTGTTTACCCATGTGACGGATGTGCTGTCCTACACTCTTGCCCTTGACCAGCGAGGTGACCCGAATGCTGTTGTCCCAATGGCCGCCACTAAACAGTAACTTGCCATCATGGGAAACCACAAACAGTCCTGCTGTTACCTCCACGCCAGGAGAGATGGGTCCTGATAGGAAACGGTGAGTCCTGGGGGCAGGGAGAGGAGGATTGATATGAAACAACAGCACAAATATCAATGTATAGTTTGCATGTGCGATGTGAGTGTAATGTGCTTACTTTGTGTTGGACACAGTGGGATCCTTGATGAAGGTGAAATAGTTGGAGATGTTTTTGTTGTAAGGCAGCCACCCATGGGTCCCCAAAAGGCAGTTCCGACTCACAGTCACCTAGACACAGAGCAAACATCTTAGACATCATTTTCCCTCACCTGAAGATCATATGTCATCACACGTTTCACTCATTTGCTCATTCATTTTGGCTTTCCTATTGTTTGTTGCAAACATTCCAAGAATAAAGGGTTGGGTTTAGTATTATCAATGGCATAACTATTAATGGCACAAAAATAATACAATCAGTATTGTTCTGCAGCACAAACTGTTGGTGATCATTGAGGAGTCCTTCTCGCCGAGGCTCACCATAGTGTCAGGGCTTCCCTGTGTGATGAATGAATGGCTCTGGTTCTTGGGTACCATTGCCTTAATCAATGCCACATTTTCACTGATGCCCTGGGGTGGGTGAGAGTGAAATGGCATTAAAACAATTTAGTTATTATGTATTTGTCCTCAAAGCTCCTCAATCTTTACGTAAATGTTTGACTGAGTTGGATAATCAAATCAAACCTCAACAAAGAAGGACTTAAGCTCGCTGAGGTGTTCAAAGATGCTCAGAGGACACGAGTCCAGCTGAGTCTTCCTCTTCTCCACTTCCTCTTGAGACAGACGTACAGGATGGGGCTCCTGCAATTTTAACAAATGTCATTCTTTTCCCTTTTTATGCTAAGTAGTACCATGTACCTGGTGAGTGTTTGTACCTTGAGTAACTGGCAAGGTGTCTGCCCAAAGTTGCTGATCATGCCTTCCAAGGCTTTGCGCTCCTTTTCATCAGTGATAGCATCTAGATCCACTGCACCTGCAACAGCAAGCAAATTTTTAAAACAGTAAACTTATTTTTAATGCGAAAATGTAGTGGCTTGACCTACACTGACACAATAAACTTTTCAAACAAGCAAGCAAGCAAGCTAGAACAGAAATTAGGTGGATTTAATAAATAGATGAAAGCTGATCTCTTATTATGACGAAAAGATGCTGCCAGACAGAGGAGGGAATGAAATAATATATTTTTTGGATACAGTACCCTCATAGGTGCAGTAATAAAACACGTTGAGGGCTTCCACTGCAGCAGGACCTCTCTGCTTGTAGCCAAAAATCAGATCAATCCATTCGTGCAAATGGGCCGATACATACTCTGACTCCTAAGACAAATACACATTGCGGTCAGGTATTAGCTTTCAAAAAAACATTTTTTTCAACATCTCCTCTTAGTTCCTCAACAGATTTCTAGGACATTATTGTAACTAAGAAACCTAAAAGACAGCAATGTATTCTGGGTTTGAGATGAGACACATATGTTTAACAGAAAGCTCACTTATTTCTGCTATGTCACAAGTTTTCTTCACGTTCAAATGTATCTCACCAGAGCTTTGCGGTGCTTGTTGATAAAATCCTCAGGGGACTTGGCCCATTTGGGCAGCACAACATCATTTACTCTTTCCTTGGATATCTGCAGACGACCTAGATCAAACCCTGGTTGACATGAAATAGAGGGGGAGAGAATGAAAAAAGTATGAAGAATATAACAGATAGTATAAATGACATTAATCCAAAAAAAAAAAATCACTGGATCACTCTCATTCACTTACCTCCCTCCAAAGCTCGTGAATAATATGAATGTTAAAAAGCAGGCTATGTTTTGACGTTTCATCAGTGTAGCTTATCGACAGCAAAAGCACAAACTCAAACCTTACCGTTCTGATTCTCCAGAAACTCTGGGAAATAAAAGAACTCTGGTATTAGTTCCTTGACATCGTTGGGGTTTTCCATCAGCGTCTGCCATATCGCTGGGATGGAGTGGAACTGGCGGTCAGCACAATCAAACCTAAGGCAAGGAGAGAATGACAATGACAATGTTGCAAACACCTACTTTACACACATAGTGGTCAAAGCTTTCTCTACTGGCTGCAACGATTTATGATAATTATCTATAACTCTTGACTGGCTGGCCTTCTTACCGTCCACTCTGCAGCTGGATGTGTAGGGAGGTAAAGGGCTCCACTCTGATCAGGTAGTGCATCACCCCAGCAGCATTTGAGTAGTGGGTACCATAGTGGAACCTGTCAATGGTGCCTGTTGGGTCCTCAAAACTTTCATACCTGAATAAATATATCAAAATAATTACAATTAAATAGCACCATTGTAGATGTGTCATTCCCAGTAAGGTTTCAGTTCTGAGAATGTAGAGAGGTGATGAAAGGGATGAAACATACTTCTCGGGATGAAACATACTTCTCTCTAACAGCCTTGGCATTGCGTTCGTTAACTACAGCCACTGGCTTTGACAGATCCCTGAACGTCCGGGGATCAGACAGGTCCAGCTCCTCCGAGGTGTAGTCAGCTAGAATCCAAGGGAACTAATAACACACATACAAATAAATTGTTCAACTACTAAAAACCCCATTAGCAAAGTCTAAGTTAAGTACTGATACTATATCAGGAACATACCACAGGGTACTGAGCTAGATCATTGTATGTCCTGCCAGCAATTGTGTTGAGTTGCATCAAGTAGTCAAAGTTGGAAATCTCTCGGTTCACCCATTTCTGTGAACAAGGAGAGATGACATCACTCAATACAAATGTAATTACATTTTATTTATGGTGCCACTCTCTGGAATGTGTACTTGTTTCCCATCCTGACCTGTGTGAGTCCAGAGGCTTTGAGGAGCTCCTGAGGTGAGCGGGTTCCATACAGACTGAGTGACCTCAAAAGCAACATACGGCTGTATACCTTGTTCCTTGCCTGTCAAGTTATAGCACAGAAAAATGTCACAATTCCTGGTAGCAATTTTTTTTGTCTCATTCTACAGGTAAATTTCTAAATGCTGGCTCACCTCCTTCTTAAAGTTAAGGAAGTAGTTGGTCTGGTCAATGAGGAAGATCTCCAGAGCAGAGCGACGCAGGTTATATCTTCGCAGGTGAACCTCGCGAATTTGGGACAGAGGCCATTTAAAGTCATGACCCACTCCTTACAGACAAAAGTGTTAACAGTGAAAGAAAGTTAGTGAACAGAAAACAAACAATGCGTAAAATGCGCATTTTGTTTACTACCGTTATAAAAATAATATTGTCTTTCCCTCCTCGAGATACGTTTCCCACTGTCCACTTACCTTCTTCTTTCTCTTGGCTGCTGTCATAGAAGTAGATGTGCTGGGTGGTGACCTCCAGACGGCCAGGCACAACTTCGACAACTGTCACCAGCTCACAGTCCTCCCACAGCACCAGCTTCTCCTTCTGACCTGCCTCTTCTGCCTCAACCCTGTGGAAACAATAGCATGCTGTAATATGCAATCTGGTTGTGGTATAATCTGTCCGAGTTAGGTGGTTGTTGTATGCCATGACTGACTGGTTGGTGGTGGCAGCAGGGTCCTCCTCTGGGAGCTCTAGGATGTCGTCCTCAAGGTCACTGAATTTAACCTGCTTCACAACCTCAAGCAGTAGAGACTCTGGGTTTACACGCTGCTGATGGACCCCTAAAAACAGAGAGGTAGCCAGCCCAACTCAATGCACAGTACAACCGCAACCAGTCCTTAACTTATTCTTCTATATACAAATATCTATGACTTTCAGCCTGTATCTTACAGTGGGATTGCAGGCGAGGAATGGCATTACATTCTAAGACCTTGTACAATTTAACACAATTGTCGTGCATGATAGTTCAGACAACTTAATTACTGACTGTAAAAATTTATAAAATCTAAACTGCAGTACCCAAGTTGTCTCGCAGAGCACTGGCCTCTCGGTGAGTGTCGAAGTGGTAGTTACGCACAAGTTTCAGCCTCATTCGAGAGTAGTTTTCAGCACTTGACAGTCTCCAGTGCATTTCGTCTTGCTGCCTGTTGGAAGTAGTAATAAAAAAAAAAATAGTAATTAGTAATAAAAAGTAGTGCTCCTTACACGTGCCATTAGCTGTCTGAATGAGTTGTATGACATGATTTGTTGAGCTACATTTGGTCGTGTCTGCAGTGTAAAACAGTGCAAGAAATAAAAAGCTGAAATCAGTACCTGTCAGCCCAAGTTCCCCTCTCACACACCAGGCCACGGCGTGCTCCCTTCCACTGTTTAAGGATGGCACCATTCTGGCTGTGCTGCTGCTTTAGCATGCAGTTGTGGCGAAGGTTCTCCTGGCGGCCTCGTCGTGAGAAGGGCTCCACAAATTGCTCCTGAATGGAGAGAATAAACATAACAGGGATATTGTGGAGAGGGGCTATGATGAAAGCCGAGGTCGATCTAATAATAGAGATGGGGGTAACATAAGACGAAATGGAGGAAAACGGAAGTCACTATGCTTCTTTCTTTACAATCCTACCTGGAAGCGGATCTTGCTCTCACCCCTCTCCCTCTCTCTTTTATGCAGGCTGACCATGAAGGCCTCGTAGCACTCCTTCCAGTAGAGAGCCATGGTCTCATGACCCTGGCTGAATGTCTCAATTTCATACTGCTTCATATACGGGATGATCTGACGACAGACCACAGTTAAAATAAGACATCAACGGGTGTTTATAAGAGAAGTGATCAGGTCATCTATGTATGAGCTAACAATTAAGCACAAACTGCAATTAAATAGTGTCAGTAAAAGGAAGAAACAAAAGGCAATTCAAAGCAAGTATTAAGCTATTTTCTAGATTTCTAGGAACCATAAACCCGTCATTTAAAATGTTATTTTATGTAATATCCAAAAGCAAACAGCAAAAACTCACATATTTGTCGAGGTAGACGCGCCACTCAGGTGAGTTGCAATACTGCCGGAAGTCCTCAAAGAAGGATGGGCTGCCATTGGTGTCAGGAAGCTGGGGGAGGTGCAGCTCCATGTAGAGAAGGCGGTGGACTTTAGAGAGCAGTGTTCGTAATAGGGGAACCAGAAAAGAGTAGGTCTCGTCAGTCTGCTCCTGAATAGAGCGCCGGAGGATGCCCTCCACCTTGCCAAGAAGATAGCAAGCCTCATCCTGGCTGGACACCTCCTTGGTCTGCAGGATGCCATTCAGTTTGGCTGTGGCCATGGCACACACCTGGGGTAACAGAATAAAGGCAATTCATACATTGATCACACATCACAACACATATAATATATGTTAATGTAATATTAAGTTCTCTTCTTCCCTGTTAAACATCACATAATTTTTCCACAGGGTAAAGATGCAAAAACATTGTCCATGGATTGATTTTGTAGTTTCATTTGATGAAATAACAGAAAACAAGGCACAAAGGATAGATAACAAAAATATGGTCATGATCACATTGATGTTGGCTCACCTCAGGGTCCTCCTGTGCCATGAAGCCCAGCAACAATCTCAGTCCAACTTGTGAGAGCTGGAACCACTGAGTGCCAGCAGCGTACCACACCATGAGGCTGTCCATCAGTGTCACAGTCTCTTCTAACACCTTTTCTGTCCACAGAGCTGGATTGACCAGGCCTTCTGCCTGCAGGAAGTCCTGTACCATGTGTAGCAGCCGCACTGCATTCTCTGTGTGCTGTGGCAATGTGGCAGCCGACGCCTCATGGTTGTCATTAACGGAAGACTCCAACATTCGCTCCATAAGGCTGGATGGGAAGGGAGAGAACAGGGGAGGGAGGAAGAGGTGAAAATCTGTTTTTCGCAGTTAAGAAGGGACATGAAAAGGTGCAAACTTGTGATTCATACTACACTAATGATTTCTGACAGTATTGTCAGGGCTGACCTCAGTTTGATTTGGTCTACAGGAAGCAGCAGCTCATTGGCGGTACCCAGTTTGGTGAGAGCTGAGAAGACCTGACCACGCTCCAGCCAAGCTGTATCATCAGAGCCCTCCACACCTTGCCACATCACACATAGGACAATTTCCAACAGCATATTGCACAATTCCTCCTCTGCTCGCTAGGGGGCGACAACACAACAAGGGAGATCATAAAAGATAAGGTTATTGCTGAACTATATTAAACTAAATTGCACTTTATTGATAAGGCTGGATAGTTGCATCACTGGATAGCAGGTAACTGATTCACCTCAGTATTGTAAGACTCTCCTAGTGAAATGTTGTCACTGAACAGGAAGCTGTCTTCGGTAAGGGAACAATTTGCATCACGGTCCCCTGGGAAGGGCTTAGCGGGCTCAAGTGGTGATGGTGTGCTAGGCATGCTACCAGGTGTCTGGGTGCCACTTTCTCCACCCTCAAAGGCATGGAGGTGGGACAGATCCAGAGTCAAGCCCCCTGATTTGCCCACAACCCAGGGCTTGACATGGAGTTGTGGCTCTGTGGAGGCTGAGGATGATGGTGTGTCCAGTAGAGAGATGACGTCACCATTCTCCAAACTGTCAACAGAGCGAGTGTCACCCATGCTGAGCCGGTCGTCCTCGAGACGGTCCACGCGGCCAGCACTTCCTGAGCGGCTTCTCCTCTCCAGGGGCAGCTCTAGGCGGTTATTGTTGCTACCACTGGGCCGGCTCAGACCCAGATCCAGGCTGCAGGTGCTGATGGTGTCAGCGCCCCGCAGTGCAGAGGAACCTCCTCCTCGAAGGTATAGTCGTATCAAGGTGTCCTGCCAACACTGCTGCCTTGCGATTTGGACGGCAGCATCCTGCTGGGATTGGAGCAACTGGTGCACCTAGAGACAGAAGATGAATGATCCCCATTAAAAAGTTCAGAAAGAGTTACTGTCTGAAGCTGTGTTTCATGTATATATCTGCATGTGCTTTTGTGTGGGAAGGGAATGTAAGAAAATGAAAGATGAATAGGTAATGGTAAATAAAAGGGAAAGTGGAAAGTGTTTAATGATAAAGAATAATTACTGGAAGCGTAAGCAATTTCCTGCTTTATTATGTATGTGTCTGGAGGTTTGTGTGTGTGTACGTGTCAGTTTCCTCACCCTCTTGCAGACTATGAGGCGTACACTGGGTCCCCCCCGGTGAGTGAGCTGGACCAGAGCCATCAGGTCCTTGTAGTTCACCACTTGATCTGTAGATTTGAGACACAGACGCAAACACAATCAACTTTTTGCAACAGTATCTACGTTATTGATTGAAGCATCCCATGCTTAGATATCTCCGATTATCAGGCAGTCGAGCAGTTCTGTCCACTGTTTCCAACATCAATTTTGAGCTCAATTGATTTACACACTGCTACAACACATATATGACCACTCTAGCTGTGTTTCTTATCAACTTCAACTACGGTGTTTGCTCTTCCAATTGTGGAATTAACCCACCTTACGAGCACATACAAGTGATATATTTAATTCAAAGATTGATAATGTAATGGCACTGGCCTTAAAGAACACTAGAGAGTAGATAGTATTAGCAGAGTAAAAAAGGCACATTAATGTGAAAACACCTTGATAATTTCAGAAAACAAAGAGCTGACCTGTGTGGAGGATCTGGTTGAGCAGACAGCGGATCAGCATCGGAGTGATGTGAAGTTCGGAGAAAAGCAGTGACAGGCCAGAGTAACCAACTTCCCTCAGACGTAAACGCTGCTTATTCTTCTCATAGACACGATCACAGCGCAACATGCGCTCAAAAAGCTGAATGGGGGTGAAATGTAAAGTTACTGATTGTTTGTTATTGGACACAAAAAGACATACATTGCTGCACAAGTTTTGGTTTTTAATTTTTAAGTAAGTAAAGAGAATTATGCAAAATTCCATAGCTAGTTGTACCCTCCTTATGACATTTCTGTGAATTAGGAACTGAAAACAAATAACACAACAGCAACAAATAAGCGTGAGTAGCTTTTGGTCAATCAATTTTAATCCAAGGTGGTTGCACTCTACCTTGAAGACCAGTTCTCTGAGTCTGTCAGAATGTTTATTATTGAGCAGGAGGGCATAGCAGGAGTCGGCTGCCCCTGGCTCATACAACAGCAGGAAGAGCTGATCCTTAGCTGGACTGCCCTGGAGAAGGCTGAGTAACAATTCCAGCAATCCACATAACTGCAAAACAATAAAAGAACAGCTACAATAAAATAAAACACAACATTCGTCCTACAGTATGTATTTGTATAACAATGACAGTAAAAGTAACATTAGAAGTCACAATCAGGCACAATGAATGAATGATAGTATCAGAGCTGACAGATGTGAAATGGGATCAGAAGACTATTTTCACCATGTATACAATGATGTCAGCTGCAACATGGAGCAGTGAAATGATACGTAATGTGACAGACAAGATGAAAAACGAGATGGGACTAACAAGGGAAAGAGAAAAGACAAAAATGGAGGTGTGACAAAACATGGAAACAAAAGACATGGATTTCACAAAACAGCTGATAGATATATCCTACTCAAATTTCTTTCTATGACGGTCTATGAGCATGAGAGGAGTTGAGTGAAACAACCAAGGCTAAAAGCCATTGATGGAGATTTTGTCAGAAATCATTTGCTGAGCTTTCCGCTTATGAAGGGAAAATATTTCGAAAATAATGCCAAGGGAAAAAGACTGGCAGAACAGCAGTTCAACAGGAAATAAGCAGATAGTTTCCTACTCAAGTATCACTACAAAAACAAAAGGCTCCCATGAAAGGTCATAAACCGCGCACAATGAAATCCTCATTATGGTGCGAGTTATTGGCATCAATCAGTATTAAATTATAGAGGTCTGGGAAGAATAAACTAAAAATAACTTGACCTACTCCAGTTTCCTAGTTGTTTCCTGCACCGCAATCTATTTTTGCTCTAATATGTAAAAGCAGGAGAAAATTGGCCATCCTTAATGTATGGAAGCTCACAGAAATTCTACTGAAATAATTGTGGGCGGTGGCTCTTACAATTCAGGTGAATGAGTTGCCTGTCCAATCATTTGCTGGAGTCATCAATCATTCTAGCATTTTGCCTTTTATGGCCATGTTTGTCCTCACAATAATGTTTGACTACACACTAACCTGTTCCTCATCTCCAATGGCAGCAATGTATCCAAGGATGCTGTGCATTTCCTCCTGAGACATGCCCTTGTTGATGTAGTATTTGATGAGACCGCAGAGTGAGGCCCGGATGGTGCGAATGTCATCGTCACTCAGATCACTGTCCTTATAGCTGTTCTTCCTAAAGTACAAAATACATGACAAAGACGTTTTGTGATGTTTTGGACAAAATTTTGAAGCTATGAAATCTGTAAAATGAAGTCTCACCCATAATACAGGCGAACAGTGTCCAACAGGAATTGAACTCCATACTTTTTCCTGAATTGCTTCCTGTTGTCTTTGATGACGGTGGACATGTACTGGATGTGACCTGGATTATAAATAAGAGCAACTGTCAGAACTGTGAAAATTGCAATCAGACGATGTGGGTTTCCTGAAAAAAAGAAGCGTATATGTATTGCTGACCGCCAGAAGCTTAGTAAAATAAAAATACTATGTGGACAGAAAAGGAAAAGCTGAAAATTTTCTCTGGGTTTCAGTGGTTCAAAAGTTTCTTATATCATCATTCGCTCTGTGTGGACATATGTATACACAAAATATTAGATAAAAATATTTATACATAAAAATAACTCTCACCCCACCCATTTTCCCATTTTGACCTGTCTTCGGGTCCTGATTCATACAGTCAACTTGAATTAACATAAAATAATCAAGTGTAATTTTCTGGGGGGTTTTTTTGTCTTACACCATTAATAGTTATAAAATCAATTGCATAAAATAGCTGTTTTTGTGTAATTTATGTAATAAAAAATACATTTTGTCTCTCCCTCTGTTATGTTAAATTATGTTACTGTTTTAATAATGTTTTGTTATAAAACTCCATAAAAATTTCCCAAGCATTCATATTAAAAGCTTTTGAGCTGCACCTCGTGATGTCACTTCCTATGCAGGGAAACATGGTAACACAGTGAAGTACATCATGCTTCTTCTCTCATTATTTTATTATTTTGTACAAAGTGTTGATGACACACAAACAATAGATTAATCATTTGTCAAATCTGACATTGAAGTAAATCTCTCATTCAATAGAAAATAAGATAATAAGATGAAAATCTTGAGGTTAGCACATGGAGTTCAGGCACACAATGACGGAAAAAGTCAACTCTACTATTCTTTGCGAGAGATAGATACATATATAGAGATAGAGATAGAGACAGAGATTGTATACTGTCTCACCTATACGCAGGGGGAAGTCTCCTTGGTTCCAGATATTGAAGTTAAACAGCAGATGCGTGTGAAGCTGCTGCAGCAGAGCTTGGTTCTTCTCATAGGTCACCTGCTCGATCAGGAGCTGGACAGCAACCAACATACTGACATCCACATGACCCGCTGGCAGCTAAATGCAAATAAAACACATATTGACATTACTTTTAGATAAATTCTTTGCAGTCACTGCCACAAACAATAATAATAAACAGATGGTACAGGACATAAAAAGACCAACATAAAAGACTGTATCTGTGTTGATTGAAGATGAAAGAACTGACGTGCTTAAATCCTAATGAGACTTGTTAATGGACCTATGGGAGGCAATGAATTTCTGACATTCACATTGCATTCCCCACAATCTATCCAAGAAAAACATTAGAATGGGGAAAAGCATCAACTGTTTATTTGTCCATTTGTCCAGGGTGTGGTTGCCTTGCTCGGGCTGCTATCACTATATCTAAGTGCTATTCTTTCATGCTTGTCTCAGAAGAGGCTTTTAATTTCTCATTGTTCAATGACTGATAAAGAGTTATTTCCACACCACCAAAATAGAAAAGTGAGCACACGCATGCATATTTGACAGTCAGAAATAATAAACAAAAAACGAGAAGGAAAGAGAGCTCAGAAATAAAAAAAGAACAAAGGAGGGTGTACAAAAATAAGACAAACACAGCCGAGTACAATACAGTGACAAACCTACAGTAGAGACAGAATCAAAAGCTAACGTGAATTTACCAGCAACATCCTTAATTCTTTCAGCGATTTCAAAGGACGTACAGCATATGGTTGTCAAAAATGAAAAAAAAATATTGGTCTGTAGAAGGAAAGAAAATTGAATACGATCTACATTCACAGATTCTGCATATTGCTCATAATTTCTAAGTATGTCTCTGACACCCAACTGATATTAGCCATGTGAGAACCATATAAACTAGTATTAACAGAGACCTTCTGCAGCAGAGTTCCTAGAGTGGCGACACCATGGGAGTGCAGCAGACTCTCCTGGTTGATGAGGTGTCTCTGCAGGAAATGCTTCAGCACAAGCAAGAATGTAGCCACCAGATTCTTCTCAAGGCGTGCCTCTGAATAAAAAAAACCAAAAACAGATTAACACATTTATTCCCACAAGCAGCTTATCATCGAGATCATTCCTCACAATTCCATGACAGACCTGAAGCCCTGTTAGATGGAAGAATGACCCAATCTCCCTCACTGGGTGTGGCCACATCAGGGGTGATGAATTCTGAAGCTGTTGTCAAATCACCAGGCTGTTGCTCAGGGGTCACCAGAACCAACTGTTCCAGGATAGGGAAAAGCACTGGCATGCCGCCCACACAATTGATCATGTCCTGCAACAAATGTTTATTATATACATGTTTACTATACACTTATGAGGTACATTCTTTTGAAGGTCATGGATCAAGGTCCAGTAATGGAATAGAATAATCATGTAACAGCAGGTATGGAGACTTCCGTCCACCTTTATGTCCCAGTTGACGACTTTGTTCCCAGTCAAGCGTCCATGCAGCAGATTGGGAGACAGGTCCAAGCATATGGGGTTCTTACATGCCTGTTGACAAACAAAATGAAGGTTAAATAGTGCAGCAAATTTCCTCATGAGTCATCATCTCCATCCATGGGAGAAGTATTGAACATGCACAGCTTAGTGTCGGTGTGTCTGATTTGAACAGTATGTACTCATACCTTTGGTGAGTAGTGCAGCAGTAGTTTTGATGAAAGGTCACCAAGTTCTGCTTCCTGGGCTTTGAAGGGAGAGATACAGTTTGGACCTGGGAGGAAGGCGAAGGAGAAAATTAGGTACACAAGTCGACAAACAGGTAGGTATACAAACAGGCAGAACCAGTCAATATTTCACATATTAAAAAGCTGTTTTTAATTGTATTCATTGACATCATTGTTTTGGACTTATCCTGTACTGTACTGTAAGTACTGTTTACTATTACTCTCATTGGTAATGGTCGTTCTCTCACTCTATTTCCATAATGCTCACTGTTCTTTATTTCTACTTCCAACAACTGACTGCAATATTGAATCTTTTCATGATATCGTCTTGTAATCTTCTTCTCTTTCTACTTGAGTTGCCTAGCCTCCTTCCTCTTCCCGACTTACCTGCACTGCAGATGGCTTTCATGTGGTTTGACTGAAGTGGTTCATGGAAGACCATGACACTTCCCAGTTGGCCCTGTAGGGAGGTTGGGCTCCCCCATTCGCTATCCTGGGTCCCTGCTGAGATCACCTTGGTTACTGACTCAGGCTTTCCCCCTAGCAATCCTCCCCAAGTCTGTGGGGACAGGATTCCACCCAATGATGAGCGCGATGTTGGGGTGCTGGCTGAGGAAAAAGGGGGGTCTGGCATTTGGGAGGGTGGTGGAGTGGTGGTCCGATGGCCTGCTGAGCCAATGCAACAAGATGTGAAGGGCTGTGGACAAGGAACAGTAATTAACTTGATGTAAAAACAAACCTTTTACATAACCTGCACATCTGCAGATCCCACTGCGTTACTTTGCAAAGTTGCCATGTCAGTAAGGACTTGATTTACCTCTGTCATGGTGGGATACTTAAGGGGGGCAGAAAGTTTTTGCTGTCCATCCACATAAATGTAGACAAGACTCTGACCAAATGGCCTCTTTCCAGGAACGTGCACAACACCAATGCTGTGCTGTAGAGAGAAATAGAGAGAGAAATAAGTCCATTCATAAGAATAATACTGACATTCTGATATTTCAATAATGGCTCAATGACTCACCCAGAGAGAGTCACAGAAACAGTATTCAGGCAGAATTACTGTCACATACTCCTTCTTAGTACATACAGCCACCACTAGTACGCCTGTAGAGCTGATGAATGCCTCAAACCCTGTACCTCCAGGTGTAAAAAAGCTGTTACGATGAAATAAAAGAAAGGTACTTGTTAGATCCAACTTAACATGCTGCACATGTAATGCTGTATGACAACATCTGGCTCAAAAAGGCCACAATCAATTGCAGCCACGTGTATGCCATCAACCTCTGGTCTTGCTCATGTATACATTATATTTTCTGATTTCATCATACCTGTACAGTTGCTTTCTCTTGTCTTTGCTGGGTGGGCCAAGCTGATCCTGGTCGAGTGACAACCAAGCCAGGAAGCTGAATGCAGACCCTGGCCAACGCTGCACCGTGGGAACCGCAATACCAGCCATGCTGGGTGATAGGTCAAAGTACTGCATGGCACTTTCCAGTCCTTGCTTACGCACCATGGCCAGAAGGGCCTTGAGGGCAGGACCCACGTAGGGGTGTGCGTGGTTGGACTCTAGGGGTCGGACGAGGCGAAGGAGAGCCAGAAGTTCCCTGGCACTCAGGGACTGAGACCCCAGTGAACCCACAAGTCCCAGTAGGCTCTCAGCACAAGCTCGATGTAGCCGTTCATGACGCTCCAGAGCGGCCAGTGCTCGCATGACCATGGCAGCATTGACACAGGTGGAGCGGGTTTGCCGGTTTAGGCAGCTGAGGCGGCGAAGCCAGTCGGCTGTAAATAGCTGCAACTCTAATGAGTCCAGCTCTGGGAGCCACTGAACCAAGAGCAGCAAGGGCTCAACGTTACTGATGCCCAGGAGTCCCACTGAGGTGTGTTCACCTTCCACTGCCTTCAAACACAAACACAGAGATCGAGACAATTATCGGGGACACAGACCAGCCAAGTGGCAGACAAAGTAAAAGACGAGTAAAGATAATGTTTGTCTCACCATGTTCATTAGCTCTTTAAGAAGGAGTCTTGATGGCTGTCCTAGTGAGACGAGCACCTCGTATAAGTGATTATAACCAATCCGCTCCTTGAACACTTCCTGCAGGGATGTGACTTTAATGTAAGCATATTTGCCTGTGGATATAAATGATTTTGCTGCATCTTTTTATACAGATGTTTACCTGTCATTGTTGTGAACTAACCTAAGGTGTTTTGACAGAAAAGTAGGTACAAATAAAATATGTTAAACCATGTCCTTTACCTTTGCAGCTGGTGATTTGTGCATCACCGTTGTCAGAGCTTTGATCGTTGCCACAGCAAGAGAGTCTAGTCGCCCTTGTAATACCTGAGGGGAAATCACACGCATTAGTCACTCTACAGCCAATCATTTGTTCTTACAGAATTAGGGAAGTGTGGAAGAAAAGTAACTACTTGAGTATGTGGAAGTCAAATTACTCTAATTACATGTTAGGTTATTTTCAAGGGTACATGGCATGCAAACAATTTAAAGCTCCAGTAGATTCATGAATAAAGTTTTTAATAATCAACCCAACCAAAAATGAACGGAATACTACATGCATCAGTAGTACAAGTAGTACTTCATTTCTTGATATCACGGCATATGATTAGTGTGTGAACATGTAAGTAAAATCACCATTGATGGTTAGAACCGTGTGTAAGAGGTAACAGCTGGAAAGTTTGTTGAGCTACCATCCACTGTAACATACTTAGATGTGAAAGTGGAGAAACATGTAATTTTTATAACCAAAACACCCAGCCCTGCTCACACAAGTAAATACGGCCTCATAGTAGTACACACTTTTACTGACACACACATAAACATGCAAACCATTAAACACAAGTATAAACCATGAAAAATAACAGGCCAAACATGTCTCTATCCAGCTCCGTCCACTTCATATCATGTGTGTTCTGGGACATTGCCCCATGTTTCTTAAGAACAATCAGTTGTAGACAAGGTGACCTAACACTTGGGACAGGCTGGAGAGGGACAGTGGCATAAAATAAACACTCAGATGATCGTCAACAAGCCCAGACCACCTCAAACAATCCAGTTCTGTGAGAAAACACACCAAGCAGATGTGATAGCATTGCAGTTGAATCCAGGGTGTACCGAAGAAAACCGCGAAAATGAGGATGGGTGAGGGTGAAGAGGATGAAGAGAGGGGTAAGGAAACTGAAAATCACATAAAGGAAATGTGGTAGATAAAGCCATTGAGGAGGCAAAAAGGTCACTCCACACCAAGACAGTAACACTTAATTGCTTATTTTTTGTTTCAGTACTGTTCATATATTTCAGTACAACTCCTTTACACTATACTACTCAGCTGCTTCCTCTACACAGCTTCACTTTGGTTTTACACAGGTGAAAACAAACTGGGAGACAACATGCCCCTGATTCAGGTTACATCTGCTTACAACAAAGCTACACTGGTACACCTGTGCTCACATTATCCAGATCAATGGAGGGATTATACCTTATAAAGGTGACTGTACAGAGTAGAATAAAAACTGGTTCAGACTGAAAGGAACAGTTATTGTTTGTAAAGATAAAACGATCAGGTCAATAGACACTGACTACAAAAACTAAACCAAAGAGACAGTCCACAGCTGTCCGAGGGATGTGAGTGAAGCCTGTGTGGCCAATTACAAATCATATGTGGCAAAGGAGAACCAGGGTCTTGTTGTGGAGCGGCCATGTGGCTCTGGTGAGGTGACATTGGTGCAAATGGGCTGCAGCAGCAGGGAGGGTTTTGCGGGGTGGAGGCAAAGGGCTGGTAGGTGGATATTGTGGGGTAGGTGAGGCTTTCTTGGCGGTACCTGCGTGTCCCCCTCTCCTGTTTGTAACCTGTTGTTGGTTATATCTTTCTGGTCCTTGTCTGCTGCCGTGCACCTAGCATTAACCAGCTGACACACACAACAGGCAACGGGTCAACATATCATGTGGGAGGTTGAAGGTCAAGAGACAGAAAAAGAGTCATAGAAAGAGGGAGGAGGTGGTGGTGCAAGGGAGAGCAAGATGATCTTGGAGGAGAGGATGAGAGGTTAAAAGTCATGTTCCTTGGCAGGGGTCTGTGTGGAGGTGTTTTGGTGATTCAGCCTTGCTGTGGGAAAGTCAACATGCAATGTGGGCATTTTCTTTAACAAGCACTGGATATGCGTAGCTAACCACTTTCAAAGTAAATAAAGTATCGTGTACTGTGTATTACAGCACGTGTACTGTAATAAGATACGTCATATGTCTTTCATGAAGATAAAGACTTTGATCAAACTAAAAAAGTTCTGTAGGATGGCATGTTAGGGCCATTGTAGGTTGAAAAAAGAATATGGAGTCAAATTCTCTGCAATTATAAAGTCTCAGATTTAAAAATATGTTTTTCAAGTTTATTTTTGGCATTTCTGCTTTATTGTGACAGGTACAGTGTAGGGACAGACAGGGAGAACAGGGTAAAGAGAGGTGATGACCTGGTGCAAAGGGCACAGGCAGGAATCCAACCAGCGCTGCTGTGTTATTTGGCACGCACTTATCACAGATGATCCTCTAAGACAACATGCATATGTAATTTATTTACTTAATTTTTTAACCTGCAGGGGCCCTAATACATTGTTGTAATTCTGAGCCACACGTAAAAATAATCAAAATTATCGAAAAAGGATCCACCCACTCACCATCAGCATATTTGTTTTGTGTCTTAAATATATCATAGGACAGACAGACATGTGCTGTTACCTTGCTGTTCTGTAGCAGCCGTGTGAGATGCTCAAAACAGTTACTGTTGAGAAAGATGGCTTGTAGAACTGGTCTGTCTGAACACAGGAACATGTCCCTGATGGTGTCTGAGACAAGATAGGGGCAGAGGGAGAGAGACAGGCAGATTTAGGAACAAGTTGCAGAGGGAACAATAGAGATGCAGAGAGACAGGTGGAAAACCACAGATGGAGAGAGAAAACCAAATAAATGAAAAACAGAAGTTAAAATAAGATCAGTTGCCTCAGAATTTTCAAATTCTTTTTTATTCATTCATATTTTGAGAGCATAAAATTAACATTAGCTAACACATAAGTACCAACACAACCTGGCCTCCGTCAACCTACCTAGCATTTGTATTTGCAGCGTTACAAAACGACTCTCCCAGTGTCGGCCCAGCGTTGGCACTCTGCCTTTGGCTTGTTGCTGTTGCTGCTGTCGGGCAGTAAAAGCAGCTGCCGGATCCGAGTTGAGCAGCTTGAAGTAGTTTTCCAACACTGACGTGATTTCTACTTGCCGCTGGTCGGAGCTGGATGCCAAGAGGCTTTGCACCACCTCCCGCACACAGCCCAAAGTCAGCAGAGCTTTTTGGTCAGGGGCCTCGCTATCCCAGTCCTCGCCATCATCTGAGGAGCAGCTGCCCATGGAGCAGTCAGCCAGCACTCGCATCAACACTTCCATGGTGGCAGGAGAGATGGCAAGCAGGGCGTTCCTCTGCCATGGAGCAAAGGATAGGGAGAACAGAGGAAACAAAGGTTTTACCACAACAAATAAGAAGACAAACTCCCCAGTGGCAATCAAAAGAAACGCCACACTATAAATAACACAACAGAGCACACACATGTTGGGAGAATCACCATCAAAGGGTTGGTAACTGTAATCACTTCAAACAACCAAGATATCTTGTGGTTATTCTGTTCTATAACCAGGAAAATATTTTAAACCCTTTAGAACATGTTAAAATACAACAATGCTGTTACTGTCAGAAGCAGACCAGAACAAGCTAAAAGGAAATAATAACACACTGGTTACAGAATTAAACCTTTGGCTTCACAGTAACAAGATAGCCTCAGGTCACCCAGGGGCTTACCTGACCACCAGCCACTATGGCTCCAAACAAGTGCAACAGGCAACATTTCAAACTGTCCTTCAGGTGCTCACTTTCCTGGAAACATTCTGGGGAGAGAGACACACAGATGCACATTAGTTGGATCTATAAGAGTAATGTCACCAAGAAAAATGATATGGCCACAAAATGTGCCTCATACTGACATAAAAGTGCTCACTTTCGAAACACTTTTATATCGATTTGCACTGACTCACACACATACACACAAGAGAGCGAGAGAGAAGAACAGAAAGAAAGACAGAAAGAAAGAAAGAAGAAGAAAGAAAGAAAGAAAGAAAGAAAGAAAGAAAGAAAGAAGGGTGGGTGGGGGAAAACCAGAGCACCTGGAAGAAACCCATGCAGACATGGGGAGAACATGCAAACTCTACGCAGAAAGGTGCAGGGGTCGACTCCGGGATTCAAACCCACGACCTTCATGCTGTGAGGCAACAGTGCTAACCACCACAACACCGTGCCACCCAAAAACACAAAATATGCAAACCAGATAACATATGACCTTATCTAACAGTATACAAGTACACATAGCTATGCAAAGATCCTGCCAGTAACCTCTGGGTCATGGTGGTTCCAGTAATCCATTAACTCATCTGTCAACATGTTTGAGTCAGATGCAATGTGATGGCTTGGCTCCAAGATGTCTGTTTCCTTATCTAATTCACTCCTCCAATAAATGCCACTTCAGGTCTTTTTAAAGAAATGCAATAAGGATCAATTTAGTTTACTGTCAGAAAAAGAAAAGTGAAAGAGCAGTGTGCGAAAGATTGTTTCCATCATGTCTTTAAAATGCAAACACTAGCAACTAATAAATCCTAATAAAAAATAAAACATGCAAATTCACCAAGCCTCGCACCTACAAACAAAGACACATACTAACACAATCTCTGATGTTGCATCTAAGTGTTATCTTTGGCACCAAGCCACAGCAGCCACAGATAGACAGGACAAAAGTGACTATCTGTTAAAAATGGCCACCAGCGACACTGAAGTGGCTCCACAGACACCATTCACTATCAGCCCATCTCAACGTCTGGCAGGGACACAAAGAGTGAATTCAAGTGAAACCACAGGGGGAAACGAGGGACAGTATGGGAGTTTTCAGAGGAGTGGAGAGGAGAGACATCTGTTCAAGTTGTTTATTTTCCTGACACATTATGACTTCCTCATCCACACTCCAAAGTAGATTTGGAAGCAGGCAAGAGATGCGAAGACAAAACACAGTAAGCAGAGTAAACAGCTAGATCAGGTGTTGCAAATAAGCTACACACAGCACTAAGATAAGTTTGTGTGTGTGTATGTGTGAGTGTGTGTAATTACAATGAGTAATAAATCATGTTTTCTACTGAATGAAAGTGACAACAATGTCTACAATGTCAACTAATGTGCATATTGCAAATGAGCAACACTCACGGTATGTGAGTGTGTAAATGTATGTGTGTGTGTGTGTGTACGTGTACGTGTTGATGAATAATGCTGTGACAATAATTCAAACTGTGAATAGTGTATGTTTTTTTCTTTTATAAGATGCTTGTGTAAAAATTTAAGAACATTGTATAATGACAACACTGCCATGTTATGTTTAAGGCATGTGTGCAAATGCAGGTGTTCAAGAACGTATCTGTATATGTATATGTATATGTATCGGTACATTAACTGTGAAAAAAGAAAAAAGACAGGAGGAAGGTCATTAAGAGAAGGTAATAAGGACAATTAAAAAAAGATAAAAGACTTACGGTAAAAGAAAGGAACAAACTCCACTGTAAGTGCCGCTGCCTTGTACTTCTGTCTGCTCCTTTCTACTGCACCAAGCTGCTCCCTGGAAAAAATAAGATTCAGTACAAATGATGAAAACAACATTTAAAAACAAATATCAATGTCTATGGCTGACACCAATTCTTTTTTCACTGTCTTGACGTTTACAGACAAAACTAAACAAATATCAAATTTCATCTTCATTTTGATTTAACGCAGAAAGCCAATGGTTACAAGCCAGTCTAGGAAAAAGCAGGTGAAGACAGTGACGATATATTTTCTGAAAGCATTTTGTACAAAGGTTGTGATCACAGCCTGTGGTAATCATTTATAAAAGTCATACAAAATGGTAGCTTGTTTCTTTCTTAAAAGTTGTTCTTACATTATTTCATTAAGGTTTTCCAGAATTTCTACATTAGCATTTGAGGTCAGAACTGGTCATTTGTGGAGGGCATCTCAATAAAATTTGGTCATATTTTTTAAGTGTAAGATTAATATGAAAGGTTTATGGAGGCAGTAAAGAGCTTTACAAGTTCAAGTTTTGTTTAAAGTGATGCCGTTAAACATTAAAGAATTACTTGATCTGCAAGGATAGGTTGAGCTGTTATGTGAGCATATTTTGACATAGTATCAACTCCACACCATGTCCACAAAGTCTTAATTTTTTTTAATATCCGGTCAGTATTTCGCCGCTGCCTTGTTGTGTCGTGGTTGTAACAATGCTGGCATGACTTTTAGGCATCGTTACCCGCACATTCGATGCCTCCAGTTCCGGTAAGGGTCATAGAGGCTCTCACAGAAGGCCAGCGCATGACGGACAAACTCCTCTGCCTGGCTCTGGTCCACCAGCTCCTTCTCCTTGGTCTTACTTTTTAACTGCAACAACAGAGACACACTTTAAAGCACAATTTCACAAAGCACAACAGTATATAAAACAAGTTAGAAAGAAAATGTACAAGTCAGACCTGTTGGATATAAAGTGTGGTCATGGTGATGATGTGATTGATGTAAGAGCAGGTGCCAATCTCTTCCACATTGGACAGGTTCCTTTTCGGGAAATATTTATGCATATATGCACACAAAAAAAAACAAACAAAAACACACACACACACACACACACACACACAAAGACAGCTGTTAGTTGTTAAAGGTGAAACTTTAATCGATTTCCTCTACAGGACACTATTGATACATCACAGCATTTACAAAAAAAACAGGCTTTAAGAAAAGTTCTTCTAGGTCACTCTCGTGGTTGCATGTATATATGCTGAGCTGACCTGCAGATGATAATGAGGAACTTGAGCAACAGCAGGGAAAGGTTTTGCTGCTCAGGCTCCAGGCCATCAGACGCTTTCTGAACACACTGCAGCAGCTGGTGGCGCAAAACCTGGAGGATGTTGTCTGGGAGGAGGGTCAGCGCTGGAGGAACCTCCTCCGGCCTGTGGATAAAGAAACAAAATAAAGCAAAAAGAAGTAGGTTCTTAATGGAAAAGTCCAGTTTAAAAAAGAGATGATGCTAATATACCTGCAGAGAAGCTGTATAAATGCAATTCAATGTAATGTCCTGCAGGCTACCCACATGGGCAACATCCACCCAATCTTAAATATTGACGCTATTCCTCTACAGTTTGACTATTTCTCAATGTTAATTTCAGAGTTTCTTTTCATCAGCAGTGAAATAAACATCAAGCTAGCAGAAGTTCTGGTAAATATGTTTAATTTGTATGAAGGTCAAAAATTATGCAGATGCATCTGTCAATTTGTAATTCAATTAATGTATGCATGCACAAACATAGACCGACACACATCCACAACACAATAGACCTACACACGCCCATAACCCACACAAGGAACCAGTGTATGCATAATGTGCAGATGAACACTAGTTATTTCAAAAACCATATCCTTGGTTCTCATTAACTGACAAAATAATTACAGGGGACATATTTCTGCAGTAGACATGTTCTCCTTCAAGGACAGGGTCCCTGCAAATAATGTTCTGCATTCGCTTCATTGCACACATGCTTGAGTTAAATTGTCATAATATGGACAAGAACCATGTTTTCTGCACTACTCAAGAAAACACAACCAAATCCGTGCAAGAGTGTTCGTGGAAAAGCAGGACAGTTGTGGCAGCTACATCTGATAAGATAAAGGGAAACTGTGGCAGGACACACAAGATAAAGAAATGTGGAATGCATTTCTTAATTGCTGGAGCATGGTCACACAATCGCTAATAACACAGACATTACCATGTCACATTCGTTTACATGTCAGCCCATACTAGAGCATCACCTCAAATCTCATCAAAATTCGACTCCTATGCACAAAAGCATCCAATGCCTTTGGCCTGAGCTTCATGATGCACAGGTGCAGTTATTTCTGAATACACACAATGACCAAAAACCCAAAAGCTGTGTTAAAATATATTAGGAGATTGTTGCTGTTTGAATTAATTGGTTAAGTAATTGTTTTTTTCACTTGCTTGTGACACTGTGACAGTGCTATGATGGGGTTTCTTAGGGAAGAATTCTCTGGCACAAAGGAATTGATGTAAGTTACATTTCTACTCGTTTCCAAATAAACCAAAGAACTTTGTGATCCGGCTGTACAAAAGAAAGTACCACCTTTACAAAATCAATCTTCATCAAGAGAAAACTCAAGGAGAGAGAGATTTGCACTATAAATTTAAGGTTTATAGTCTTTAAATTGTCATATGCTGTGACACTTTTGTGTTACCTTGAAGGTGGCTTTTCAAAGTCCACATCAAGACATCGATCATAGGAGCTGATGAAAATCTCCAACCACAGCTTAAAATAGTCTGGATCCCTCTGAAAAACAGAAAAACACAGAGAAGACTCTAATGAGTGAAAAGCAGTGAAGAGAGGTACAGAGAGAATAAAAGTAGATGACAACAAGTAGAAAAAAGAGGGTGCGTGGGAAAGAGACGAAAGAATCTGATTATTGGACTACACTGACAAGTACAAACTACATAAACGGCTGGGAGCTAGCGGGTTCTGCAAATTTTTTTATGGCGTGTGCATGTGGAATGGTGGAATGTTAAATCTATCATCTCAAAACGCATACAACAATAACAGTTGGCCACAAAGGGAGGCAGTTCAATGTTCCTCAGCCACCTCTCCCATTTTGGTCCGCTTTCCTTCATCTTCTGATTATTCTGAGGGGATGTGATTAAGTCTAAATCAACTATCAAATGCTCTAGTTTTTATTGCTTTTAGCAAATTAATGATTAATCATTACACTCTTTTTTGGATAGAAACCAGGAAAATCTAGTATAAAAGCCAACAAGTGCAAAATTGAGGATGTGAAAATATAAATACTGTATATAAACATTATGATGTTTAATGTGTAAGTATTTGATATGCTGTCTACAAAACAATTTTTTTGGCACAAAACCACAAGAAAGAACAACTCATGTAGCGCACATTGCTTATTTGCTTTGAGTGTGGAAGCTGAAACAATGCACCTGCTAGAGAGTAAAACAAGTCCGGCCACATTCTGAGGGGGAGTTCCTACCAGTCGGCTGATCAACATTTCCTAAATTCCTGGAACAATGCCCAGAAGAGACTGGGGTGGCAACAGAGTGGCTTGGATCACCCTTCTAAGTTGAAGCAAGACAGAACGGTGTGAAGCTTTATGTTATATTTGTGCATACACTTGCAGGGTGTGAGACACGTGGGCCGGCACATACAGCTTGGGAAACAGTCCATACATTGAGCAGGATAGATCAATGAGCTGCTCACCACCCCCCCAAAGGATTCGGTCATAAGGAATTTCAGCCATCTGGAGGGTGGGAGTGAGCAATCTAGGTCAATGTGGGCTGAGGAGGTGATCAGGACAGATTAACCATAACACCACCCTGTGTGTGTTCAACATGGCAATACACTGTAACAAACATTTGAGAATGTAATCTCAATACAAGCCCAATAGTGTACATCAGAAAAATAGTCTTTGGACATATGTATTCATATGTTTAATTGTGTATCTTGATTTATAATAATTACATTTTGCAAGAGAAATACAGATTTGTTTTTCTCCAGGGGAAACTACATGAACATTAAGGGAAAATTCTTCCTTTCTGAAGCAGCAAATGCATGGTTACTTTTACATTTCGTTATTCAAATGGTAGAAAGACAAAAACATCCCGTTCACACAAAAACATTCACTCACACCTCTGTGTAGGATACTGGAAAAGTGTTATAAAGACAGGTCCTGATTAAGAAAGAGTTCTTCTAATATTATAACATTGATTTGTTTGGGAATATCAACGAGTGAAATCACCTTGCTGCAAGTTGCATTTTACATGGCATTATAGGATTGTTTGTCCGCCAAGCTCTTGCTATTGTTCCCTCGTGCAATTAGATGTCAAAGGATTACTCTAAAGCTTAAATCTGAAGTTAAATCAGTGTAATAGGAACAAAAATATGTTGTCTCAGGGTAGAAATGCCATATGGCCCAGCACGGGGAGGCTGTCTGCTTCTGTCTGCGTGTCAGAGTGAGAATCAGCCAGAACCAAGCAGGAAGCCAGCTCCCTGCAATTCCCAGTGAAGTCATCAGAACAGATCCTGTGACTCTGGACTGTGTGGCTGTGTGTAATGGGGAGACAGAGTGAGAGAAAAAGACCTCAGAATGGAGTCAGCATCAGCCACGTGTGAATAATATGTCCTGGTGGCAGAACTTGGCATACTACACATGTGCTTTGTTTTCCTGTGTCACAGGTCGACCACATGAATCAAGGGACCACAGTGAGAAAATACCATTAATTTAAGTAAGCTCTTCTTAAATACAACAATATCCATTCTCTTGTTTCAATGTGCATGTAAATGATGCTGTTTGAAAATTAGATTATAATGATGATTTAAACCAGCAGCTTCACTCTGAAGTGACTGAGCTTGGAGTGACTGCATGGTGTGTGTGTGTTTGTATGCGCCTGTGCTAGAAGAATGCCCTCTTTTAGCCGGCAGCCTGTGAGCACAGATGCCCATTGAGGGTTTGGACTGAGTGGCAAGAAGGGAGACGCCCTCCTCTACATGGCCATGTTTATCCTGTGCTTCATTTATTACACACACACACACACACACACACACACACAGACAGAGACACACAGAGAGGGGGGGGGTCTGATCTTTACTTACAATTTGGAATCCTAACACAACAACAGCCCCCTTGTCTTATGGCCATGATTCTAACAATTTACTTGTGTCCCAATTTCCATTAGATGCATTTCCTGCATCTCCATTATGACATCAGACCCTTTGCCAATACATCACATTCCTACGAACTGGTTTAATTTGTCCTCTGTGAAACCAACAAGGTTGCCAGTAGCACAAATCAATGCACTTCATTCTTTATATTGAGAGCCCCATTGACCACCTAACATAGTGGGAGTGTTCGGTTGCTCTGAGTGGAAGCACTGATTAAGGATCAATGTCTAGATCCACTTACAGCTCTAATATGAAATTCCTATACTCTGTATTTACCAAAAACGTATCTTTTAGTTTATCCTTGGACATTCAAGTCTTTAGGGGAAGTAATCCAAATATCAGCCTTATAAAGTAATTATCATTTGCTACATGCTGTTCTGCAGTCTGCAGATCAGACAGTGATCAAGCACTACACGCCTCCAGACAGGCGTGGTCGGCAAGCCCGTGGGTGGCTGCTTGCTTAGTCTTGGTGGCTGTGGGTGACCTGGTTGGGAAGTTTGAAAGTGGCATAGAGTCACAGAAACCACAATGTTTAAAGCTCCCCTCCCTGAAGGTGTAGAAAACAGATGTGGCTATGCTGTTTCAGCTCCGTCTCCAGTCTCTCTGCATCACTCCTATCAGCCTCAGTACAAGTCTTTTGGCGATGATGTCACAACCAGAGGGGGTATTTATAGATGCTGGTGGGAGGGGCTAAAACCAAACTAGGCATGTCTCATACGCAATGTCAGTGACATCAGTGCTTTTCCAGAGATATTCATAGCATAATGGAAAATGAGAACCAAGACAGTAAATAGAGATGGAGAATTCAAAAAAAGTCATAGCCTGAGGGAGCAAATTTCACATACCATTACAAAGGCTATGTGTAGTAGCTTTCGGCAACTGTGCATGGTGTATATGTGTGTGTGTGTGTGCACGTGCACGCGTGTCTGAGACTGCAGAGATTAGACTGCAACAAGCAAATAAGCAGCAAAGCCGGAGAAAAACTGGAGTAATCCACTTGAGTAAATACGGGAAACCGCAGCAATTTGTCCTTTGTCATTCCTGGCTCGGCTCTTCGCTTTTTATTTCACTCTTCATGTCTCTTCACCCCTCCCATTTCAATTTCTCTACCTCTGATCCTCCCTTTCCATCCAGATATCCACAAATGAACAGGTTTATGCAAATTACAGACATTTTTGTAAGACCTAGTCAAACAACACGCTGAGTAGGGTGGTTGAATGCTGCTACATAAATCCCCAACAAAAACTTCAGCTTCGTGGACAATTAAGGGGGCTAGGCCATCTCCCACAGAATGAATATATTGAAGCAAGTTTTAAAGCTGCTAATGAATAAAATAATGGCCCTGGCTGTTGGGGCTTGTTTACTGTGATTAAGCATTAAATGGCTTTTCTACCACAGACAAAGGGTTGGGAGAATAAGTGGGTTTAATCAGAAGTCTTGTTAAATCTACACTTGTCTGAAAAACCCAGCTGAATGTTAGTCATGAAACAGCAGATGCACCACAGCCTAGTGTTGCTGCTGATGTGCTCCAGCAGCCACCAGCGACTCCATCTGCTTTCTGCTTGGGGACAGCACTATGGCGTGAACCAATGACATGCAAGTGATAGGATCAGTGGTTACACAACTACCTCAGCTGTTGTCTATGACATCTCATCCTTCCTCAACTCTCACAATAAGCTGGAATCAGCATCTGCATGTGGCCTGTCATTACAATTGCCTTTAATTTATTAATCATTATTATGAAAGTCCCATCTAATATATACGTATATACTAATTCATAGCATGTTGTTGTTAACATGAGCTCCATTTCAATGACTCAACCAAAATATAAAGGAACCTTGATAGAACATCATCGGGTTGCATTGATTACAAAATCATACACCTAAATCCGAAAGAAAAGCCCCTGTTAGTCTGTGTAAAGAGACTACTACAATGTGGCATAAAACTTGAACCGAACTTCTACCATCCCCTGCTCATCTGTCTTCTTCACCAGCAGGAACTGGGTAGAGAATAACGAAAGATAGAGATAAAAAAAAACCCAACAGAGCAGGATGAGCTTGTTCCTCAAAAATGGCCGTGGTTGCTTGTACTGTACTGTTTGTAATGACAACAACACACGTCTGAGTGGCTGTATCTTAATTTCAATGAATAGTGAGATACTGAGCAGTAACAGTATAATATTTAATTACATTAAATGTAGAAGACAGTTACATAGTGATTGCACCAGAATCGTTCTCCTAGTTTCTGAGCAATAAAGTACTGCAACAATAAATTATGTTCATGTTTGACATTTATTTTCTCTGCATGAATCAACCGAGACAACGCATTAGGTTAGAGCCTATGGTTAAGATGCAATATGCAAACCCGCCACTCTAGTGCTGACTCTGTCTATAATGAGCATGTAAATAAATCACAAGCAACATATCTCTCATACCAGATGTGTAGCACCAGAATACAAAATTTGTACTACATTATCTATCCCAAACTACTCATATTCCTTTGGAAAAAATAAGACGAGAAAATCAATGTCGTTCATCGAGTCAAAAAGAGGGGATTTGGTGTGGAAGTAAAACATTTAACCCTTTACTGCTCTATAAGAGTCCCATAGCAGAGAACAGCGATAGGCGCCACACAACTTTTCTCATCTGATTCAGCACGTGACTGCAAGTTCCTCCTTACAGGCAACATATCCTAGCAACCTTTTCTCACACTAGCACAGACATACACACTCACACACAATACATATCCCTCAACCAGCAAAACCTGACATTTTGACCTCTCAGTGGGAGAGAGAGAGAGGCCTCTGCATATAAACATTTAAATGTGCCGTATTTCTTTCTGTCTCCTGTGCCTCATGCAGAGAGAAATATTGGCCCAATGAAGCCTGGGTCACAGACGGGATGAAAATAATGACCCCTCCTCAGGGTGTAATGTTCAGCAAATATCTTATACACACACGCTCCTGCTGGAACCACAATGTGTATGCTTGCAGCAAATTCTGGCATTTTCACAAGTGACTGTGACAAGTGTGAGTTGGCATCCGTGTGGTGTGTTTAGGTTCTTCTCCTGTGAACCACAAACACCCATTCAACTTACTGGGAATCCATGCATTATATATTGTACTTCTCAGGTGTTGAGCCAGCATGTATATGCCTGCACTTTTAATTGCTGAGGTAGGGTCATTCAATATCATACCTTGTGACAAATATCTTTGTTTTCATGAAGTAAATAGTTCAGAGAGGGTTGTGTACTATGTATATATGTATTATTAAGGTGAAGGATTACTGGAAAGTAGTGTGCACCTGCAGCAAGGCTCAAGTAAAGAGTAGCTCAGTTTTGATTGGATGCCAGTATGCGTGCATGCTTTATGACCAAGTGAATTAAATCCAGCCAACAGCTCACTCAAAGGAGCTGTCTCTACTACCATAGCATTCATTCATCTCCAGTGTAAAAACAAAAGCTGCTCCATGCATGACTCGAAACTGCACAACACATAAACAGCTTTTCCATAATCATATGTTAACATCACCTCTTGTGCCTGATTTACAGTATCTTACAGTAAATACCGGATTTTTTAATTTAATACAAGATATTTATTAGTTGTACCCCCGAACTTTTATATGATGGCGATTCCATCATATATTTCATTAATCTGAATTTCACTACAACATTTTTGATACCGTATTTTCTACAGCACAGACTATGATTGTCCCTACATGGGAAAAATAATAATTAATAAAATAAAATATGGAAACATTCTACTACTGTTATTTTGTTTTGTTTGGCTACAAAGATCATTTCATCAGAGCATATTCTCTGTGTTTGTGCATGTTAGAGCTGCATTATTATGGCCAAACCAATAATTACAATTATTTTGATCAATATTGAACTCATGATTGTTCATTGATTTTAGCAAAAAAAAGTTTTGTTTTTTTTGCACTTTCACATAAACAGAACACTGCTTTCGCATTCATGTTGTGTTACATTCCTGCTACTGCACAAATGTTTGCATCAAAATAAAACTGGTCCTTAATAACTTAAATTCAGGGCATCTCCCAGAAGAAAATTGTACCAGAACTAAATCGAAAATTAAATCAACAGGGTGCTGCTTTCACTGTTATGTTGTGCTACGTTTGCAAATGGTGTTTCCAATTATTGACTTTTCATTGTTTTATTCAACCTGGTTGATGTTTGGGCACTGCGCTCTTTAGTTAGTCGGAGAGCTCCACTGCTCCTGTCCCTTTGCTTGGGACAGCAGGGCGGTGACACCTATGTGAAAGGGTGCCCTGATAATTTCAAACATGTAAATGTGGGTGAATAAAACAACTACTTCACTAGATCACAATGGCCACTGAGAAGCCAGTAAATGACTACATTGCAAATATGAGTGTAAGCTGTGCATGTCACAGCAAAACTCAGTAGAGACTTTTAGTAATGTTATTTACCTAATTTATGTACACATGTTTCAGGCGGGGATGCTACACACACACAGAGATCAGTGGAGTTGAACATTACTTTACTGTTAATTAGTTGTTGCTGAACTTGGTGTACTAATATACAAGTGTACATAAGTGTAACCAACATTTTCAGAAGAGAAGAGACCACATTCTTTATTCTGACCAATTAAATAATGTACTTTTTCTTGTCTGGTTACCTGTCTCTTTCTGTACTAATGCTTCATGGGAAATATACTGGAAGTGCCTACTATCCTCAAGCAACTACTAAAAAACTAAAATCCCCAGTAAATTATCCCATTAACCAAACAAAACAAGTTGGTTTGAAAAGTTTACAAGACAGAACAGGAAAATGTAGGGAAATAGGCTAAATAAAAGTGGCATATTAAGAAGGCATATACAATTGATGCATGTTAGAGTAAATACATTAATGGAGAAAGAACCCAAATAAAGTAAATCCGCTTTAAATTACATTTTGCAAAGAGATAGACACTATTTTGTTATATTTAACTTGGTTGTGATTTCCTACTTTTTGTTTAAAATGGTTTCAATTGAAACAACTAATGAAACAGGATGTGTCGGTATGTCACATCCTGCTTCCCCTTTGACACCAGGTGAGATAATACATTGCTCCCTCTGGCACAATAATCTTAATAATATCCTGTAGTGTGTGATGTGCCATGATTTTCAAATCTTGTAGTGTGTGCATGAGATTAGAGGAAAGAACATATTTGAAGATTCTTCTTCAGTATGAGATGCAAACTCCTGTAGACTAACCATGGTATTACTGTACCTTGTTGCAGTAGAGCATCCAGACTTCGTATAGTCTCTCATTGGATGCCATGGTGCCAATGTGCATTGGCCTCCAACCACCAAGCTGTAGTTTCCACCGAGGTCAGTTCCCTGGCAGCTTCATGCCTTTCAGTCGTGGGCTAAAACTCTGTTCCCCACTAAAAATCATGGCTGTCCAACTCTTACAACCACCATTCCTCCAGAGATGTGGAAATGATCTCCTCAGAACGACCTAACTGTTGTGGCAATGGACCAAAACAACTTTCCTCATTTCATTTCATTGCAGAGCAGGGGTGTGTTATCCGTGTTCGGCCTGTGTTTGCACTTCTTCACCTCTTCATAAGAAGATTCCCAGCAGTTTTCTGACCTTTAAGGAAAATAACGAAGACATCATTGCAAGGTTTGTTTTGTCTCGTTGACTTATACTCAGAAGCTATGGCAACAACAACAAATACTTCCAGTTATCACGATTGCTTGTGCATTCGGAGCTGCCCTGCTGGCCCCAGGCTCCACACTGAGGCGATATTGGTTTTACGCACCTTATTAATTATGTCTCTCTCTCTCGTGTGTTCTACGAATACTACTGTAAAAAGCACAACTTCTGTAACAGCTGTTAGTTGTCATCTGTTACCCTAGTTCTCACCTGACCAAGCTAGCTAGCTTCATGGCTAGCTGTCAAAAAGACTATTTCCATTTTTTCATGCCTGACCTTCGCCTCCTCCTCATGTGACATAAACGCTTCGTCCATGGAGGTCTGTTCGAGCACAATACCCTCTTGTTTAATGCACGAGTTCCTGTGGTAAAAAACGAGTTTAAGCCGTAAGGAAGTGAAAATCGCTCACCTGTATCACGAAAAGACCAACTGTCACTGACGCCGATTCCACAGTACTTGTTACCGTGTCAGGTTGACGAAATAACGCAACGCACACAAACAAGACTACTTCCTTTTTACTTCAAAGTAAAAAAGATTGCCTCGCCTCGACAGCACCTATGGTCTCTGTGCATTACATATTTTACGGCTGTACAACCTCATAAAGGATTAAGGTATATATTAAGTTTCGTATAAAGTCTAACCAAGACGGCACGTATACATTGAATAAAAAAATTAACCTGCTCGTTTGCATGTGCAGAATACTGAAAGAACCTTTATTTTGGTAGATACACCAGATACGTGAAATCATATCCGGGAACTGACACATAGCCAAACAAACGATAACACTCAAGCTTGAACTGCCGTTTAAACTCAGTATACACTTTTCTTTTATTAATGTATACTTTATAAAGACATGTCCAAAATATCAAACATGCGTAGAACTGCTACGTGTACTCTTTAAACACATTCTCGGTATGTTAACGACATTTTTTTATGCTTTACGTTGTCGATGTGGAATACGTCATCTCTAAGGGCTTGGCTTGGTTGCTAAGGTTGTTTGTTTTGATGTTATATTGCTCTCTAGTGGTCTGGTAAAGGAAAATAGCTATCGAAACAATGAATATGTGTAATATGCAACAAACATAACTACCAGTTTAATTTCATAACAATAATAGTAATATTAATAACAAAAATAACAATAATACCGATATTATTATTGTTGTTGTTATTATTGTTATTATTATTATTATTATTATTATTATTATTATTATTATTATTATTATTATGGTAAAAGTAGAATTTATTTCATTATTTCATCAATTAAATCATAAAATTGATCTCACTAGTAAATGTCTAGTTAGGAGTGTATCAACCGCACCTTACTGCTACGTTGCAATGACAAGTAAGAAAGAAACAAAAGTTTGTATACATTCATAATAGTTAATCATATGCTACAGTTAATGTAAAGTTTTCTATATCTTAAAATAGATAACAAAAGTATCCCACCTGGATTGGTGTCAAATCAAGCTGTGTCAAGTTTATTTGTATAGCCCAATATCACTGTATCAATGTCTCAAACGAATTTTCAGGACCACAGCAACAAAAGCTTCCCGACATCAGCCCAAAAGCTCTCTAGGAAGTCAGAGAAAAGCTCTCCCGAAAACCTTAAGATGTGAGGAAAAAAGGAAGAAACCTTGGGAAAGAAAATTCAAAGAGCTCTCTGTTCTCTAATTGGCAAGGTGTGCAATAGGAATTGTAGGCGTGAACAGTAGATTAAACAGCAAAGATTGAATAAGACTTGTTTTGTGACATAAAAAATGGTAAATTCATTTAAATGTTAATAATGACTGAAATACATTAAATTGTATAGATGCATATATTCACATGCACAAAGGTTGCATTTAATCAAACAGCATTGAAGAGAAAGGAAACTAGATAAACATTTGCTTGATTGCTTCACACAATTTATTCTTTTCTCAATAAGAAGTTTAGAGGCAATCAAACCAACCACTGTCACGCAACAAGAAAGATTTACCTGGGCTTTGTAATTTGTTATCAGAAGACAAATCAACTGTATGTTGCTAACCAATGACCTCAATGAGCCATTTAAAATAGACAACACCTGGCGAAGAATGGAAAGGATGAAAGAGGGAGGGAAGACAGACGAGAGCGGGGAGTGACGGAGTGGGCTGCAGTGTGAGAGAGCCCTAGGCTGTAGAACAGAAAACGGAGAGCAGCGGACCAACAGATATACACCTTGAATTCAGGTACAGTATATTTTTTGCTATTTTAACAACAACAAAGTTGTCGTTATATGTTTTGCATGTATTTGTGAATTATCATGTAAGATTCATATTCTTATTGTTGCCAAATGAAAACTTTTGTTATCAATTTGTAATTACTATGGAAATATCACAAATATCATACTTTTGCTGAGGTCAATTTAATGCCAGGAGATTTTTTAAATGGACGGAATTACTTTCTTGAGCATCTTGAAGAGGTCTTTACCTGTGGGCCGCATGTTGTGTTACTTGTGGTGAATGAGTCTATTGTTTAGGCTTGGAACGCTGGAATGCTCCTGAACATCCTGCATAATCCTTTCAATTATGAATGGTATCATTTATTCTATAGTCTCAGCAGCTCAGCCAGTAACTTAGCAACTAGTGCCTCTCATTCAACATTAAAGTGGAGTAATGTGAGAAGATGCAGTGGCCTCACTCCAGGAGAGTGACCGGGATTTGTTACTGACACAGAACCTTTCTTCTCACTCATTCCCGACAAACAGATTGATGACTTCACAGGCTACAGATCTTCCATTTTTTGTGCAGAAATTGATAAAGATTCTTTAGAGAGTCTTTTCTCATGATCTGCGCTCTAAATGCATCCAGAAACCTATTGTACCCTCTC
Source organism: Brotula barbata (assembly GCA_900303265.1). NCBI lineage: Eukaryota > Metazoa > Chordata > Actinopteri > Ophidiiformes > Ophidiidae > Brotula > Brotula barbata. Next base: position 40,952 of record OMNV01023712.1, read on the forward strand.
CCCCATTCAACTATCAACTATTAGTGAGTACAGATAACATCATTTAACATTATTTCATGAGAAATAGATTTGATCTATACACACTAAGGTCATATGTTTCCAATGGGAACTTATCTTGAATGTTCAGAGGTAAACTGACACCTGACCCTTTCATCCTAGCAAAAGGGCTCCTTGTTTAGCTCTGGGGGTGGGGGGCGGGCAGCATACAAACTTGATAACTAGGTCTACATGTTAAGCTATACGCCCTGGTACCTGCATATCCCCTGACAATATAGAATGTGACCCATTTTAAACCCATCCAAAAAGTCATTGGCATTGAGTGTAAAAACAAACATACACTACAGGGAGACAACCTGACCTGACATTGGTGCATTTGCCGTCATATGTGTCCCTTATTGACAGCGGAAAACCCGAGGTCAGTTTCAGTGCCTTAGGCTGATGGCCAAAAGTGACAATAGGTGCATGTGCTACAGGAGGAAGTCACTTGAGACTGATAAGTTTCTTTGATGAGTGAGGAGACTACATAGCCCCTGTGTCTCTGCTGAGCAGCCTGCAAAGACCATTAATGATTAGATTGCAAATCTATTACCACATTTAAGGACAATTACACAGTTATTTCCCGTAGAATGCAGTTAATTATTAAGAGTTAAAGCATGACGACATGTAGAGATTATGTTTGCTGCCTTGCCTTGTATTTATTTTTTGTTTTGTTACTCATTATTTTCAAATCAATAGAAAAATAAGAATAAAAGAATGATAGTACAGATGAATGAAAAATGATAGAGATGTTTTATGATTTTAATTTTATGTTGAATGTTGAGAACACTATTTCCATCTACTATATGTAAAAGCAAAATATCTCGCAAAATGCTCAAGTAAAAAATGTGTACCACAAATTTACACTTTAATACATTACTTTGGTAAATGTACTCACTTCCCCCATTTGGATATTTATATTTTTGTAGCCATCAGTGCTTCACATTAGTGATAAAGACAACAAGCAATGATGACCTTAGGGAAAGAGGACAGTGGTTATCTGAGAGCACTTGAGAGTCTCGTGAGGAACAGAATATTGTGTGAGAAGGATACAATTGCACAGAGAGGAACCAGTGTCCCAATTTCATGAAAACAACAAGAATGTGCAAAAGTGAGGGAAACCTAAGCTGTTACTGGGTTTATGTGGTACACCTGAGGCAATTCAACAGCATTCCTGACGGACTGAAGATTTTATTTACAAAACATTATATGGTAAATCTCGGAGGAATGCTTAATTTATCCTCTGAATGTGCAAGCCTATATCATTTGCCTATAAAAAGCTACATGTAAAATGTTCAAAATTGCTCAAACTTTCTAAATTGGCCAGAGTTTTTAAAAATATATTTCTTCCTCTCTTTCCAGGCATATGCTCAAAAACCAAAGCCCATTTGTTTAACAAGAGAGTCATTCACGTCTATCCTCCACAATGTTGATGCGGTCTCATTCAGAGAGGAGAGCCCTACCTGGATTAACAGCCCTATTGACACACAGCACTCCAAAACAGAGGGATGTGATCTCCCCACCTCCCTTATCCTTCTCCCCACGGGACTCCATCTTTACACCTGTATCTCTTACTTCACCACCTCCGTGGGTAACCCAGGCCATTGCCAATCTGGAGCAGGGAGAGCTTGAACTACAGGCCCTCCGAGACAGACAGCAAGCTGAAGTGGAGGAGGTGAACCGTGAGTTGAATAATGCAGTGATTCAAGCTCAGAGAGAAGAGCGGCGCCTTCTGGAGAAGGTTGAGCAGGACCACAGAGATGCCCAGAGGCGGCTCGATCAGGTCAAGCGAGAGAATGCAGCAGCGGTGCGGGTTGTGCAGTCACTTGTTGATCAACAAATTCGGAAAATTGGCCAATTGAAGGATCAGATTCAAAGATGGGGCAGTACAGCTGGTGGCGCCAACAAAAACCAGCTCCAAAGAGGGGTAGCAGAAGTCACCCAACCTTGGGAAATCTCCTTAACAATGAAAAGAGTCAACTTCGTGCCAAGCTCCCAGACTAAGACGTCAAGCTTGGGGGAAGTTGATGTTCGTGAGCAGGGCATGACCTACCCGATCGGGGTCTGTGGTGTCCAAGGTCAAAAGTGTGCTTTGCACTCAGGCGACATTGCGTTTTCAAGCACGATTCCTCTTGAAATTCGAAAGGAACCACTTTCTAGTAGAGTAACCCAAAGGCAAAGTTCTGAGGAGCCTAACAAAACCAACAGTGGGAAAACACGTGTGGTCAGGAAACTGCGATTGTCAAGTTCTACCGATAATGAGGATGAGAATAAGTCACCTACGTCAAAATCTCCCATTCCAAGACGACGTGGTGTATCTGAGTCCTCCCAAGATGAGGAACTTGAGTCAGTGTGTTCAGACTCACAAGGGCAAGACCTATTCTTGGCTATCCCACCAGACTTCAGCCAAGGAGAGTCTGAAGGTGATGAATCTGATGGCAAACAAAATGGTACCACGAGACGCGTCATTCTCAAAGGTAAGAGACAACAAAAAGCTCTTGTCTTGGTTTCGTGTGAAGAACCATCTTGCTTACCGGAAGAAATTTGTGAACAAAGCAGCAATGTGATGACATCTCCAAAGACTAAGAAGCATGATTCACTATCCAAACAAAACAGCGATAGCGAGGATTCCTTTTTTACCTCCCATTCTCCGCTTAATGGCTCACTGAAGGAACAGAATTTCTGCTCAACGTCCACTGCTGATCTCTCTGGCAAGTTGCATCCTTTGGATGATGACAACAAGGGTGAGCATAAAGGAATAAGGAGAATCAATAGAATGCGACTTGCCTCTGAACCTTTAAAGCCTGAACCAGACCAAGGAAAGGGCACAGAATCTGACAAAAACTCTGTGAGTTCAGATGAAAGAGAACCCAGATCCCAGAGTATTACACAAGGTGTAAACCGTGTGAGCAGATCTCTGTCCATGTCTGCAATAGATGGGGACAAGGTGAACCAAGTCAAAGAATCCCAACAATACCACAAAGACAAGAAGGAGAGAGTTGTGTCAACTTTGAGGGAATTGGCAGAAGAGGGGGGCTCAAATGCCCTTGACTCAGCTTATCTCATCAAACAGTTTGGAAAGCAAGGATCAGGCCGGACTGACTTCAACCTACCTAGCGGGGTCCATGCAACTGTCAAAGGGCAGCTTTTTGTGGTAGACTGTGGTAACGCTCGCATCCAAGTGACAGATCTCCAGAAGAATGTGGTACAGCAGGTGTCTCCCTCAGGAACAGAAAGGTCCTCTCGCATCTGCAACTACTTCGATGTGGCTGTAAACTCCAAGGGCCTCATTGCCCTGACCTGTGCCGCAGAAAGAGCTCTTTTAATATTCAGCCGCCATGGACGCCTCCTCCAAACCTTTGGAGGCACAATGATTTGCTCCACCAATGAAGAGCTAGATGCTCCCAGAGGGGTGACTGTTACCCGCCTTGATGAGTTCTTGGTTGCTGACATCAAGAGAGGCTCCCTCACTGCCTTGAAGCTGGACCCCAAGACCGGAGCCAGACTGGAGCGTACAGTGGTCACTGGGTACCACAGACCCTACCTAGTGTCTGCCTGTCTCACCACTGGGCTCATGGCAGTATCAGAGCGAGGAAATGAGACTGGACGTGTCCCTTGTATAAGAGTCCTGGAACCAGGATGGAACACTATCCGAATCTTGGGCGTGTGTTCTGGTATGGGGCCAGTTCTGTCGTGTCCTTGGGGTCTCTGTATTGATAGCGATGGCGACGTCCTGGTGGCAGATTGGGGCAAGCAGCACCACCGTGTGCTGCTCTACCCAGCCAAGGGTGTGGGCTGGCCACTGGTGACCGATAACCTGAGCAGTCCACGAGGTCTATCACTGCTCCCTGATGGCCACGTGGTCGTGTCAGACAGCATGAACCACTGCATCAAGATCTACTGCTACAAGTGACCTGAAGATGATGATGAGGGAAAGATAGAAACAGATGTTGATAGATGTGAGAAGGATTATGATCAATTTTGTTAAATAGTTCTACAGCAGCCTTCCATAGCAATTTATGTTGTGATCTTTATTTTGTCTTCTACACCTTCTACCTCTTATCTTAACATTGAAATTATGTTAAACAATTATTTTCTTGTCATGAAAATCAGTAGATGTGACTTATACATAGAAGATTAACACATTATACTCAACTGTATCGTTCTGTGCAGTAAAATAGACCATCGCATATGTGTAATTGACTTTGGTGTTTCAAATGTTTTAATCAACTCAAATTAATCTAGAACATAGTGAGACATAATGATGAGTGTCTGGACCATTTATTAAAATCGTATCAATAATGCCCATATGGCAGAAAGTTTAAATCGTCAAATCAAACTTCACAAATACGCCTATTCAGTTTTGCTTGATTCCTTTCATGTAGCCAGCAAGTCAAGGAGTTTATTGCGTTAAACTTTGGGATGAGACCTGTCTGTTCCACTGAGTAAAAATAATTAAATTACAAATACATCCAAACTCTACATTCTGTGGTTATTGTGTTTCATTTGAAAAGAAATGGATGTTGATTCTTTCTGGCTACTTACATCAGCCCAAAGTTTCCAGAACACGAAATAATTGTTTTGAAAGTTTGCAATTTCGTAACACACTGCAATGTTAGCCGAACAGATCAATACTTTCATTTGAAATATAGATCAAAAAAGGTGAAGCGCCTCTCGTTTATTGTCCCAAACAAAGTAGATTCGTTTGGCAAACATTGCACAACAAAATGAAATTGCGTGCAAAACATCTGGTGTAGAGACAGTCTGTTTCTTAATCTTAATCATAAGTCTTAATTATAAATAGAATAAAAGATACATTGCAGGCAGTACTCTGATTAGAACATGTATGTAGCTGTCACAGAATGGGGACTTGTGACACGTAAAATGTAAAATGCACACCAAAACCTTTGCAACGAGTGAACCCACACGTAAACACACATGCACCCTCTCAACCCGCCCACCCAACACATGCACAGTTCACAGTTCACATGCTGTATATCCACCCACATAAGTGACTTCAGTATAAAAGTGCAAGGTTGGCCCTAACACAGACCTGACACCAGGCGCTCTCATCTGGACCGCACACCATGCAGCTTCTCTTGCAAACTCTCTTTCTGTGCTTGGCACTTGCACTCGCCAATGCTGTGCCTGTGTGAGTATAAATGATTTTTTTTTTACTAGTCAGATGTGACATCATATGACATGAAAAGTGGATACTGCGGTCTACGTTACTGGGGTCTGCCCTTAATGAATGTTATTGTTTTTAGTTCATAAAGCTAATATTTTCAAGCGATTCTTTGTGTACACATCTGCACATACAGTGAGTAGATAAAATAACAAAAACATGAGGCTAAATGATAAAAGGCCGTTATAATACCGTTCCTTTACTGTCCTTTACGGTTTGCATCTCAGTGCGTAACGTCTCAAAACGTAATAAGTCACTAAGACTCTCCTTTCTCCCTTTGTCAAATAATTTTGAAAGATACATCAAATTGTTTTGAATAATCAATTATATCATTTGAGTTGAATACAAATCGTGCCAGCCTGATTGGTAAGTTCTGAACCTCAGATGGTGCTGATGTATCGTCTGTGGAGGAGATCACATTGAAAAATAACAGCACCTCCGAGTTAAATCCTTCGATACACGATGACCTAAACAAGACAAACTATTTTATACAGTGGTGTTACAGGTATATTGTCCATCCCCCTATAACTTACTGGGACAAAAACCTGGACTAAATGAGTTCGACTAAATATCCAGTGACCTATGGAGGGGTCATTCACTGGTCAATCATTGCATATCTTACCGGTTCACCAAGCTCACAGCTTGGATCAATGAAACAAATACAAAGTGCCAAGGCATCCTATCACTTTGGAGGTTTGACACGGTGTGAATTTTGTAAAATTGTGAAATAAAATGAGCCTTTTTGTCTTCTGCAGACACAACGGAGATGCAGCACACGGTGAGAATGTTACATATAATATAATCCTCGTTACGTATTTAAAATAAACAGTTAAATAAGGGATATTTGTTGCTTCTGTTTATAAAAGGCCTAAAGTCACATGGGCTCACAATTTCTTCTAAGGTTCTATATTTACCATTTCAGTCGAATTATAATTTTATTTATTTTTTTATATATATATCTGCATTTCTATGCATGGAACTCTGGAATTAATATACGCCCACTACCACCCAAAAGGCCACAGTCACGATCACCATGGGCCAGACCGTTGTGAAGGCATTGAGTTTGATGCCATCACTCTTGACGAGAAGGGAACGACTTTCTTCTTCAAAGGTGAGAGACAGTTTGTGAAGCGACCTTTATGCATTACTAAGTTTTACACTATTATATTATGTAAGGCATATTGTAAGTGATGATCCATTAAGAGTGTAAGGACATTGCAAAAAATGTTAGCGTTAGAGTAAGGATATAAGAAAGCAAGTTACAGGGGCACCAAAGATTCCGTGCAATGGACAAACTAGTCCAAAGCCATTATTTATTACACATAAGGTTGGCTTTCATCACCCTCCATAGTTCGTCACTCACCTTATGCAGCACCCTCATACTTTGACCTGCCAAAAGCAAAAAAAAAAGCTCAGGGGCAAACCTACGTAGCCTCAGATGATCTCCTCTTATCAGCTGTAGAGATTGTTTGGGAGTCCAGATTAAATGAGATAAAGATTGTGTTATAGTGCAGGGAGATTCAATAATCCTTGCACGTATTAATGAATTATTGCTGGATAATGAAACTCCTTTGATGTTTCCCCCAAGATAACTTCATGTGGAAAGGCTTCCATGGTGAATCTCACCATTCCAACGAGTCCTTCGTAGAGCTAGATGACCTCCACCACATTGGCCACGTTGATGCCGCCTTCCGCATGCACCATGAAGAAAACCAGGACGACCATGATCACATTTACTTTTTCCTGGTATCATACTCATACTTCAATATACTTTCATTCCTTGTATTGTGTGCAGATTCAGTTTGAGGGAGGACAGGTGGAGCCATGTAAGTCCATTAATTATTTCCTTTTTTTCTTTTTTCTTGGTATAATCTCCAGGATCACAAAGTGTTCAGCTACTACAACCACACTCTGGAGGATGGTTATCCAAAAGATATCACCGATGACTTCCCAGGAGTGCCCGATCACCTGGATGCTGCTGTGGAGTGTCCCCGAGATGAGTGCACCGCTGACACTGTTCTGTTCTTCAAGGGTGTGTAGCATAAGTAGTTTAGGCAAATATTGGAAGAGATGCTTGGCAGGCTTCATCTCAAACTAATTGCATCCTCTATTTCCCCTGCAGGACATGATGTGTACAGTTTTGACATTGCTACAAAGACAGTGAAGATGAAGACATGGTCAAACCTGCCTGTCTGCACCTCGGCTTACCGTTGGCTTGAGAACCACTACTGCTTCCACGGGCACAACTTCACCAGGTTCCACCCGCAGACAGGAGAGGTGGCGGAGGGAAATTACCCAAAGGATGCCAGAAATTACTTCATGGCTTGCCCAGGCTTTGGTCAGTTTAAATAACATTTACATAGGGCTTTGGTAAATTTTCCACTTGTCAGACTCCTTCTGTTTCTTCCTTCTATTCTTCCATTGAATTCCCTCTTTCTTGATTTATGCAGGCCATGGCGGTGGTCAAGTAGTTCCCAAATGTAGTGAGATCACACTGGATGCCATCACCTCAGATGACGCAGGCAAAACATATGCCTTCATGGGTAATAATTATATCCCATTAATCTGGAATTATATACCAGGAATAATACTTAATGCAGATTCTGTGGTTTGATGATAAATAATTCCACCTACTTAGGTCGCACATTCATGCGCCTGGACACCAATCGGGATGGTCGGCATAACTTTCCAATCGCGAGTAAATGGAGAGAAGTAGCTGGTGGAGTGGATGCCGTGTTTTCCTTTAATCACAATCTGTACATGATAAAGGTACTGCCGTTCTCTAAGTAACCAACCACTGGTGTTTCTATGTTTATCAAGAAATTGGTGCTATGATTTCTCTTGTTCTATCCAATAGGATGATATGGTGTACATCTATAAATCGGGAACAAAATACACCATCATCGACGGCTACCCGAAAACATTGTCAGATGAGCTGGGTCTTGAAGGACCTGTGAATGCTGCTTTTGTCTGTGACGGTGAAAACACTCTTCACGTAATTCAAGGTAAGGGGTGGTCAAGTAAGTGAGCACATTTACCCATGTGCTTCTATTTTACACAAGTATTGTGTATTTATGACCCTGAGGGAGAGTAAGATCATTCCCAAAACGGAAACAATGGATGTCAGCCATTGTTGTGATTTAATAAAGGCCAATGTATGCCCTCCACAGCTGTACTAAACCATAAAATGTATACAATCGTGGCAAAACCAAAACCACAAAATGAGAATGACTTATGTAATACTGTCACAAAATGAAACAACAAAAGCCAAAATACAACAACAACAATAACATACTGTGCATCATTTCACGGCCAAAATGCATCGATATTAAAAAGTTCATTTTACATTTATAATTCACTGTATCACACTTGGTGCTGCTTCATAAGCAGGTAACACACCGAGTATGCTGCACTGCACCCACAGCATTTTTATTTGTTATTTATCTCTTTGTGGACAAAAATTAGTTACACCTTGGTGCATAAAACACTAAACATAGTCACACATGAATTGTCTTACACGAGTGGCGTGAAATCTGAACAAAAGGTTGATAGAGCCCATTGTTTGGTCGTAGTTGAGCCTGGACAATGAGCAAGTGATTGACTTTATTTAAATACAGGAAGTCAGGGGGAGGGGGAGCGCCAGGCAGTAATCTAAGCTGTCTATAACAAAACTATTAATGATTACTTCAGGGAGTAGAATTATGCATTGTAATATTTGTCTTTTATCTAAGCAATTAAGCAATCTTGTACATCTCCTCCCTAACAGGAGACAACATGGTTGACATCGACATGACTGCTACTCCCAGGGCTGTCCTCCAAACCTATCCCCTACCTATTTCTGGCATTAATGCTGGCATGTGCGGGCCAAATGGAGTTCGAGTGTACAAGGGCTCTGAATATTACGATTATGAGTCTCCTAGGTTACTAGCTACGAGCAAAATGGCCCCTGAACTTCATAGAATCACCTCAGAGATAATGGAATGCCGGGAGTAGGAGGTGCCAGGAGATAAATGTAAAACAAACCATTGCCATGCTGTACATTTCCCACAGATAGTCAAAAACAAGTGACAGTCTGTAAGAATAAGATCATTGTAGCAGAATGGGGTGTTTCTGTACAACCAAGTTTGACTTTTCCGTCTGGAGAATAAAAAGCATTAAAACAGAAAGAAATGTGTGTGGAGTGTAAATTATTGAATTATTTTCATTAATAATTATCGGTTTTAGTTATACGGTTGTTATTATCATGGCAAGACTTGATTATTCATTTTGTTTTTTGAGTTTGCAGACTAATTAACTTACTAAATTGAAATTAAGGTTTTATATTTCAAAATCTATTTTGAACCACAAAGTACAACTAATGTATTTTAAAACATGTAAAGGTGACTGAAGAAAATAATCGCCAGTAGAATAGGGGATAAATTAAACTATAGGCCTATACTGAATGCATAAAATATTTACTCGATCTAAAAAAAAATCTAAAAAATGTATAAATAAACGTATAGTGAAAGAAGACAAAGTCCTTATTTATGTTAATCACCTGCTCAAAAAGTCTCAGTCATCCATGATTTATGAGCATGTGCCATCATTATCATTACTATGTACAGTATATATACAAATTGTGCATGCTCTCAATGTAACATTTGGACATGTATTCATATAGCAGCCTGCAACAGTTTGGGGGTCAGTCGGCATTAATGGGCAGCAAAGGCATTTTCACAACCTAGAGAGGTTTTTGTTCAGCTAAAATCCCTGGGGCTTTCAGCACCCATAAAGGAAGTGCTGGCCTCAGCAGAGTTCCATGGGCACGGGGACAAACACACACACACACACACACCAGAGCTGGTCCTAAGATTTTGGGGCCCATAAGCAGAATTTGGAATCGGGGTCCCCACAATCTCAAATCTGGAACACTAATGTACATCTTGTTATTTTCTGCCTCCTTGTCTCTGAGGGGGCCACCTGGTGGTCCAAAGTGGATGCTTACGTCATTTAATATGAGACAAACATTGAAGATTTAATCCATAAAATCTGGCTAATATGTTCTAATATTTTGTTCACCGTAGATAGTTATGATGCGATAGAGGTGGTTCTAGCACTGGAGGAGGCTTGTTTTATCGACATCGCTGTTCTCAGGACTAACACCTGTGAAGAACAACACAAAACAGACAATGTTACACATACTTCATTGAACTTGAAGAATAGTAGATTTTAGAAAGATATAATGAAGGACATACATGTATGGTACAAAAACTTTATTCAGTAACAGTTCTGTAAACATTTGAGGTAAATTAACATTTACATCAACATGTTCTTAACAAAAGCTTCTGACGCAAGGCACTTCTCTTCAAAGATGATCATTTTTTAACAAGTTGAAATCTATTTTTCTGCCAGTTAGGGGCTTTAATTTGCAGAATCATGGTCATCAGAGAACCCAAAAGTCCAGAAAATAAGATTAACTTTTGATTTTGGGTGTATTTTCCCATAAGTAAACAAAATGTGTTTACATCTCACCTCTTTCCTCTACTTTATTATTTATATTATTTTCATAGAACAGTTGTCTAACTGTCTAGCTGTGCAAATCTCCATGTTCCAAATACTCAGAACAGTTCAGAACAACAAGGTGATGAAAAACATTTCAGCATTAAAAATACTGAGCAAAATAAGCCTTGTTTCAACAATCTTTCATGACAAAGTTCAACATTATCTCATTAGCATTTTGGTGCAATCTCTTAATGGTTTGTAATCACTAAGATAAATCATGTATTGTAATCTGAGTGATACCTTTGGCATGAATATTGATAGTTTGGTAATATCAAAAAACACTTTCAGCACCTCAGCAAACAAGATGGCTTCGGATGAAGAAAATAGCACCAAAGCTTCATCGGATTCATGTAAACATTCAACACAATCAGCAAAATGCTGTAGTGGGTTTTGCCCAAGTGCCATATCTGAAGTGCCTTTTGTTGTATCTTACATACCGGGAATCAGAAATTTCCAACTTCTGATTTGGAAACATATGTCCTGACCTCATATTTCAGAGTCATTTAAGAATTTTGAAGCTCCCTGATTTCATGTTCACATACACCCTGGAGTGAAGGTGGTAAATCATTGAGATCAGGGGTCCAATCCAGCAGGTTTTCCATCCTGCCATGTAATTTATTTCTTTCACCTGGAATTTTTCTTTCGTTTCCTGAGAATAACTTGGAATATCAGGAAGCCCCTGATGGAACCTCTATCCTAACCACGAGTTTGTGCTGCACGATTGTAATCATTATTTTGAACCCAAAGTAACGATCACTATATTTACATGCATATTTACTCCAAATGGTTTTTTTGTCTGCACTGCAATCAAACTAAAAATGCGATTGAGACGTATACACAGATGAAATTAATCAGATTTCCTGGTTCAACAAATATACATGAAGCCTAATTGTAGTAAGAGGAGGGTGATTATGATTATCTTTCCATGCCTGAGTAAATTTATTTGCAATCATTTAAGATGATTTCAATGATGTTTACGTGATGTTCGAGGAATAACCTAATCATGGCCTTAATCTGACTATAATCAAAACACATGTAAACATAGTGAATGTCAGATATTCATCAAGGCACAGCAGGATTTGCAATAAACGTCCAATATTTAAACCATTTTCTGTCTGTGATGTTGCTCTTTGGCAGGAATTCATGTACAGAACAGAACAGGGAACATTCCTACATGTGATACCTGTTAAAAACTAACATAAAAATGCCATCACCTTTTGTAGGTCCTCTTGCCGCTTTCAAAATTCTATCTTTGAGGAAAAACTCTTGTATTCTAGAACTAATCTAAAAAAAATAACTTAAAGTCCTCCTGTGCAGAACAGCGAGAGGGAAATCGACACTGTAACACACTGCAAACACAAGCATCAGAGAGACGGTGAACTGATTTTTTACTGTCCGCATAAAACTGATCGAATCGCTTATTTTTTCTTTTTATTTCCTTATTCCAATCCCACAAGTCCAAGATCTTTTGTTTTGTCCAAAGTGGCTGTGAGAGAGCTGTGAATCGTTCTCCAGATAAACTGCAACTTGATGATAAACTTAATGTGAATATGAGTGATTCAGTCCTGTTTCAATATCTATTTACATACGTGTGTAATTGACCCCGATAAAACCGCAGAGGTGAATTTTGTCAACAAGATTAAGGTACACACACGCAGCCTGTAAAGCCTTTGTCTCAGGGTGGGACTGCGTTATTGCGTTTTACCCGTTGTCGCCTCTATCAGTGCGTCCCTCTCTTCATTGAAACAACAGGCTGGTTGTAATACACAAAGACGGACAGATTGACCAGACGCACGCAGACCGCTCAGCTCTGAATCCATCATCACGAGAAAAATAAAGAAACAAAAAGTGCAAACCTCTCCTCTGATGTCTCCCAGCAAAACGAAAGAGAAGAAATGAAAACAAATGATCAAATAAAAGAAGAAAGTATTTCTCCTGCTAAGCTCCCAAACGTATTAGTTAGTCCAGCCATCATCACCATTATCACCATCACCACCGCCATAATCTCTCTGTAATGGTTATGTCACAACATCAAATGCAGAATTGTGATGTCATAGTTTTGGGCCCTTTGATTCTATCGCTCAATGACAAATGCCTTCAAATGTAGGTTCAACACTTTTAAAATGTAGTAAATTATGGAAAATGGTGTGTACATTTCTGTTGATAAGTGATAAAGAAATAAGAAACTGCATACGTAGACTTAAGTGTGTACAGTTTGTGTGTGTGAGTGTGTGTGTGTGTGTGTGCGCGCATGGGTGCGTGCATGTGTGTGTGTGTGTATTAGCTACACAGACAGGTCATCTGGGCGAGCTCTGGCACTACTGCACTTGCTAGCCCGACTCAGCTTCCGGATGTCTGTTGCCACAGCAACAGGAGGCTTACATATCTCTGCTGTGGTCACCACGATGAAGTTGTCATCTGGGACCACGCAAGGCACTGCGGTGACTTCCGGTGTTTGGTGGGACAAATGGGAATGATGAGACGGTGAAGGAGGTTTGGAGTGCTGATCCTCTTGCGGAAGTGACGAGGCCGCCTCCTGGTGAGAAGTGGGGGAAGAGGTATGGGACGAAAAGGGAAGGGGTTGTGAGGAGGAGGAGTTTTTTCCATCCACAGTGTGGAGCTCCAGCATCATGTTGCTCCAGTTCTGCTCCACCGCCATCAGCTGCCTTTGCCTGACACTCATTCCTTCACCGCCGCTATAAAAGGAAATCGGGAGAGCTTCCAACAGGAAGTCACCTGGGTGCAACACCGCAGAATCCCTCTTGAGCCTGAGCGGCACAGCGTCGGGGGCGGTGGCTGTGTTAGGCACAGCTGAAGAGGCCTCAGTGGCACTGTAGGCACTGGCATAGCCCGGCAAACAGTTGAGCGCTGTGGGTGAGGTCTGCTCGGGAATTGTCTCTGAATCTCCGGGTTCATTTGCACCCAAAAGCTGTGACTCGTTATCAGGCGTCAACTCATTGGTGACCCCCTGCTTAAGCTTCTTCCAGCCGAGGTGATAGATCTCCAGCAGGTTGAGGCCCAGGGAGACACACGCCACCACCAACATGAAGATGATGAAGATCGTTTTTTCTGTGGGCCTAGGAAACATACCGGAAAATTTACTTAACAAGACATCACATGATACACATATGAGACCAAATACTGCAATATATGGGAATTTAAATGTAGTTGTACCAAAGCTGAGGGAGGATTTAAAGCCTACAGCCTACAGTGAAATGCTGCTCTAACCTGGAGATGAAGCAGTCCACAGTATTGGGGCAGGGCCAGCGGCCACATTTATAGAGCGGCTTCAGGTGGAAGCCATACAGGAAGTACTGTCCCAGGATGAAGCCCACCTCAAGCAGAGTCTTGAAGATGATGTTAAAGATGTACGTCCTCAGTAACGCTCCACGTATTCGAATCTTCCCGTGCTCGTCACGGATCGGTGGCTTCTCCTTCTTCCCTCCCCGTCCTCCATCACCTATTCCATTGTGGTAGAGCGGGTCACTGTCCTCTGGATGATGCCCTGCTTTTCTGAGCTCATCTTCCCTCTCCCTCCTCTTCTCCTCCATGCGGACGATGTGCAGCACGTGGCCCAGGTAGATGAGGGTGGGCGTGGACACGAAGATGATCTGCAGCACCCAGAAGCGGATGTGGGAAATGGGGAAGGCCTCATCGTAGCAGATGTTTTCACAACCAGGCTGTTGTGTGTTGCAGGTGAAATCTGACTGCTCGTCACCCCAAACCTCTTCGGCCGCTGCGCCAAGCACCAAAATTCGGAAAATGAAGAGGACAGTGAGCCAAACCTGAGGGAGGAGAAAGATAAAAAAAAACAAAAAACAAACAGAGCGGCTAGACCTGATGATGAACACTACATGATGAAGGTCAGATATCGTAAACACTGAAATATAGCTACATTCACAGAGAGAGTCCAGATTATTGGCAGAAATATTTTTAGGACAAATGTCCCAGCATTCCGAGATTTCGTATATTCACACTGCCAGACCTGGCTCAAGTTTTGTGTTTGCATTCACAAGTTCCGCAGCAGTCCCATTCAGGCTGTACAAACATCTGCAATGCATAGCTGCTGCAGACAGACGCAAAAGGACACCATGGGTTGCATAATGTGACGCCAGGGATCTGACAACTGTCGCTGTTGGATGACTTGGGAATTGGTTGTTGAACACATGGTCCTCTAAACTTCCACTACGGCTAGTTACCACCCGCCAGATACATTCGAGAATCAATGCCATCAATGTCACAGGTTTTCGCTCAGGAATGAAATTGTTTGGCAGTAGCCAGTGTATAGGAGGTAGTGATATGTAGTGTGGATTTTGCTTTTGTAATCTAGCAGGATACCGTAAGGTGGTTGTTTAGTGTAGCGATCAGATAATAAATTGTGAAATCCAGAGTTCAAGTTGTGTTTCAACCTCAATCGAGCTCCCGAACCAGTTCAGAGGACTTTCTGGTTGTAGGTACTCGGGTGTAAATTTGAGAAAAATGCATTTCAAAGCACATTATATTAAACATTAACGGGTATGTTCTGTGCAATGTAGTTTAAAAAGTCACTTAATGTGTGTGGAATCAGTGTAGGATTTATCTTGGACCATAGTTAGGGCAGAACTGTAACTCTATAACCCCAATGTGCTCTCCTACTGGGCCAGTCAATACAGTCGCCGGCAAAATTCAGACACGTGAGAGTTAAATGTTGCATCGCTCTGCATATTTTTCCTTTTCCATGGAATAGCTGATCTTTTTACGTTTTAGGCTACGATAATTTTGTCAACTGGCTCTCCGTCCAGTTAGCACGAATGAAGAGGGAGCTCTTTGTTTTCCCCCCACGGAGACCACGCCCACACGCTGATGACGAGTGGCCAACGTATCTATTCAGTAAATCAGTCAGTCAATAATCGGTCAATCACCTTGCCAATCACAGTGGAGTGTTCTTGAGCATTCTCCAGCAGCCGCCCTAGAAAGCTCCAGTCGCCCATGCTTCACACAATTTTCTAACCTGGGGAGAGAAAAGAGACACGACATGGAGAAGAAGAGAAGGATAACAGGAGAGAAAAGAAAGAAGCAGAGAAGGAAGAGTAGAGACCTGAGCTGAGGTCTTAAAGTTTCTACAATAGCTTTGATGAGAAAATTGGCATTTATGGTTTTCCATTTTTCTGTCAGCATGGAATTAATAAAAATCAACTACAAGCAGCAAAGACCGTTACAGACAGGATGTAACACTCACAAAATCAATCAAAACACTCACGAAAAACAAGCACACTTACTTTGTCGATCATTTCTTGGCATGTGTACCACTGAGGGTGTAAAGTAAAGCACGAATATATAAACTAAGCTCCCAGTTCAACGCTTTCTACCACCACAAAAGAGCTTCAGAGCACAATGCGACAGTGAACGCGTCAGATGATGAAGCCTGTGTCTGGCCTGTCAGACGGTCACTGTGTGCCTGTGCCCATGTCAGTGAAACGTAACACAGGAATGCAGCAGCGAGATGCTTCAGGATTCAGATTGGGAATAAATAAAGAGGAGCAGACTTACTAAAATACTGATGTATCGTCAGTGATAAATCCATTGACCAGAGATAGGAAGAAAAACAATCAATCTGAAAAGGAAACAAGAAGATGCTCTCATCAGCAACACAGATTAAAACTGTTTATTTGGCAAACAATGTGGCCCATTCCTGGCCTCATATTTACACCAAAACTTTGCTCCAAATGCAACAAACTATTGATTTGTCCATCGTATTTGCAGGGGATTGATAAATTATTTGATTGGTTTTAATGATCTTATGAACGCTGTGTATTTATTCCCGTCTATATCCGACTCTGTTGTGAGTAACACATCAGGTATCTTTGTGTGTAAGGAAAATGGGGAAACATACACCTGTTTTGTGTACATCCATATGTACGTACATCTGCCTGCAGGATTTCACATACTTGTGTGCATTTGTGCTTTGCGTTTGTGTGTGTGTATTTGTGTGTGTGGCTGCAGGACAATGGCTGACCATCTGTGGTCAGTGAATGAGTGGATAACAGGTTGTTCCTGATGAATGCTGGACTCATCACATCCCAGGAATGCTGAGGGGGGCAAATGTTTGCCTGGGATTGACTGATACACACACACACACACACACACACATACACACACACATGCAAGTTACAGTCGCATACATTATCCTGTGTATCTGAGAGCCCAATCTGACACAGCTGTAAAATTATCTATGACTTTAGATTATTTAGCTTTAAATGTCCTCTCAGTTTTTCACAAGAAGCATAAATAACAGGAAGCAGCCATTCGTTAACACATTTCACAAAAGTGAGTACAAGCTTACTATGAAATGGTGACAATAACAATTCCCTGTAAGTGTTCCAGTCCCCTAGTGCTCTAAATTTCACTGAAAAAGCACCAGGAGACATTAAGTCCCCACAGGAATGATTCATTCCCAAATAGACACAACAAATGCTTTAAAATCTGCAAATGATGCAGAACATATCTGCTAAATGTTTCCTATATTCACACAGGGTTAATGAAGTTTTTAAATGCTCAGATTAATAAATGTGGAGACCAGCCTAGGAGTGGCACGTGTAGACATACACGTGTTGATGTGATGAAATACCGTCTGTCGTGAGGCACAATACAGAAGCTGCCAGATGGACATTGTCCCAACTGGCACGTGCTTTTGGTGGATCACAGGCCTTTGTGTTAAAACAGTCCAGACAATTAACTCTTGGTCTGCCTTTTGCCCGCAAAAAAATATTTTTTAAATACACAGAGGCTCAGATAAAACTCTTATAATCCATTTACGTAAGATGCTAATGTTGGCCTCACCTGTGTATCCATCATACCTATAAGTCAAAGCGATCTATGTGAGACGAGCTGGGCTCCTTCTTACGTCCCAACATGACCAGTACCTCTTCTTGGAGACATTGCCTCTCAGGTCAATGCAAGGTATATAAAGTTAACACTTAAACACAAATTAGTCATCAAGTCCACTTTAAGGCAAACCGTTAATTAAAGGGCCTTTTTCACATTAGTAACACAGTAAGTAAGCAAACCAGGTTGAAAACATATATTTTGTTGAGTGCAAACCAATGTACATCTCCTAATTGTTGACAATTGAAGAATTTATGTCTCTTGAATCAACTATAATATTTTGGACAAAAATTTGTTTCAATCGGCTCTCCCAGCTAAGACCATGTCTAATCTCTGCTTTGATAATATTCACATTGATTTTGTGAATTGTTATAAGAAGCACTAGGAACAGTATTGGGGGAACATTTTATGGCAATAGTTCTGATCATCTGATACAGAGTGATTTATGGTAATTTGCCATCATTGGTCAATTAATGCCCACAGGTTAAGAGATTGGTTGTTGTGAACACTTCAGCTCAGAATTATTTTAAGGACTTTGGATGAATTCAATAATCAAGTGTACAATAATTTAAAACTTAAAAAAAATCTTTGAATCCATTAATATATCCAATTTCCATCAAAAAAATCTTTAACTCCTTAAAATACTAATACATGAACTGGTACTTAAGTCCACTATAGTCAGTTGCCTTAATTTACTGAACCTTTTCATGATGGCATGCCCTTAATATTATACCACATAGCAACTGCATTACAGATTTGATAATTTCAAGAGATATTGTGATTTAGAAATCCATTATAATAACCTATCATTTGTATTAGATTTTATTCTTGATTTGTTGATTATCATTTCCTAGAATACATCCTGATGTATTTCGCATCTCTGCAAACTTCAGTAGACTTAACTCAAAAATGAAGGTAACAGTATGAAGGTACTTACCTCAGAGTTTCAGCACTTTAAGAATTTTGTAATTTCCCTTCCTTCTTTCAGATGTGTTGGGTCTCATTTTATGGCCATTTGCCCAGATTTCATCCTGACATTTGGCCATTTCACAGTAATTTATAATAAACCCCAATGTTTACAAAGACGGTTCCATAGGTGGTTAGCTCAGAAATTAATCTATATGTGTCATTTTATATTCAGCATCTTTGGAAACTGTGCATTTCGTTGTAATTTAAAATAAAACTTTACAAAGATGAGTCCATTGGTGGTTAGTTGGTGGATAGCTCAGCATATAGGACGTTAAGTAAAGCTAAAATAACAGTTCCCCGTTCCCTGAACCGTAGGTTCACTGGCAAATTCATTATTTGGTGGATGGCGTCTTCGAGGGTCCTGTGTGCTGCATTCCTTAAATATTAGAAACTGAAGTGCACACAGGGAAGTGAACGCATCATGAGAGATGAGTCGGATAATCCACCAAGGGGAAGGATGATAATCCCTCCTCCTCCCTCCCACTTCACCCCCACGGTGCCCACAGCATCCTCCTGCTTACCTCCTCTGAAACACTTCTCCTCCTCCGTCCCTTCCTCCTCCTGCGGAAACGGCGTTCTCTCACTTCTTCCTTCCTCCTCCTTACTTTTTATTTCCACTGGTAAACTCGGGCCGAGGAGTAGGTTTAGATTATAGGGACAGAGGGGGGGAAGAGGGAGAGAGAGAGACAAGAATCACAGATTTACAGAGAGAGAGAGAGAGAGAGAGAGAGAGAGAGAGGGAGAGGGGGGGGGGGGGGGGGGGGGGAGGGTGCGGGGGTAAAATAAAGGACCAGTCCGAGCTGAACCTGGCCGCGCATGTAGAAGATGTCCCGCAAGGCCCTGCGTGGCCAAGGCCGAGCGCCACTGTC
>OMNV01023713.1:0-117471 GCA_900303265.1 Brotula barbata
TACAGAGGCACCATTGAAAGCATCCTGTCCAGCTGCATCACCGTGTGGTACGGCGCCTGCACTGTTCCCTGCCGCAAGACCCTGCAGCGCACTGTGAGAGCAGCTGAGAGAATCATTGGTGTCTCTCTTCCCCCCCTCCTGGACATTTATAACACCCGCCTCACCCGCAGAGCCACCAGGATTGCAGGTGATCCCACCCACCCATCTCACTGCCTCTTCAACCTGCTGCCGTCGGGTAGGAGACTGCGGAGTCTCAGAGCCAGAACCAGCAGGCTCAAGGACAGTTTCTTCCACCAGGCAGTCAGGATGCTCAACTCCCTCCCTGCTCTGCCCCCTCTCCCCCCATCCGCTGCCCACCAGACACTGGGCCACAGACTCTAATTTGCACCACTTGCACTATTCCACTCTGTATCTGCACTATTCCACTCTGTATTTGCACTACTCCACTCTGCATTTGCACTATTCCACTCTGCATCTGCACTATTCCACCCTGTATTTGCACTATTCCACTCAGAATGTCTATTGTTTATTGTATATTGTATATTGTTTATTGTATATTTTGTATATTGTAAATTGTACATACTTTCGTAGTATCTAGTGTAGTTAACTTCCTTTTTTTAACTTACTGTCCACTGCACCGTGGGTCCGAGAGGACTGTAATTTCATATATGCTGTATGCTGTCGTATGGTATATGTGACAATAAAGCTGAATCTGAATCTGAATCTCCCAGTAATGCAAAAAAAAAATCATCAGTGATATGATACTTTCATATTTTTTGGGCCAAAAACATATCTCCTTCTGGCCAGATCCAAGAGGCCACTCTTTTGTTGAGCTCATTAATATTGGAATAATAACATATCAAAACTAATTAAAACAACTCCCATATTTACAGAAAGACTTTAGAGCCCAAAGTAACTCTGGAAAGCCTTATGGGCTACAAAGTGAAGAGAACAAAGACACATTATCAATAACACAGGATTATTACATATATTACCAATACTGTTTTTTTCCATCACATTTTCACAACTATCAATCTGTATACCATGTCTTTCTATGATAAGATTTTGTTACAGTGTGGAGTGCAACATTTAAAGAAACTTTGCTAGCAACACGAGCTGTATGTGAGATGAAAAAGCTACAAGAGCTGCTTGTTTCTATGGTGACAATTTTTAGTAATTTTTTTCAGCAAATGGCTTCTCTGCTTCATCTGCTTCACTCCCTCCTAGACTAGCAACATTAGTAAACTGTCAATTCAGGGGGGGAAAATTATTCGATTGTTCTCCCTTCTCAGGTTCCAGATTGTCTTGTCAAGATCATGATTACACCTCTTCATGAATTTTGAAAACATTTAATTTCGTCATCGCCAGACAGGGAAAACCCATTCAAATTACACCACTATTTTCAGAATTTATGAACATAGCAACCCTGCTTAAACATTTTATATTTGATCCTCTCTAGAAAATCTTTTCACTAAATATTATTCAAACCATGCTCATATCATTTTTGTGACATTGACAACACACTTTCTGACTTTATAGCTTATTCTACTTCTCTACATAGCTCCTTTATAAAAAAAAGTATACATATTAAGTAAACACTGCCAGTGGTTGCTGGCTGGGTGAATGTGTCTTTCTGATTTTTAGATTTAAATGTGATGGTTTTGAGGTTATATATGTGTTATAGGTACATATTCATATTTACCTGTAGGAGAAGCTTTGAGTCCAGGAATATTCTCATCACCAGAAACAAGGACATTCTCCGGAAGAAGGTGGATCATGGAAATCATTGCTGGGTGGCTTTTTACCACACAGTCCAAATGGGCCCCATCGATAGTCTTCAACAGATTTCCATCTGCAACAAAACAAATATCACACTCCCTGAAAATGTTTCAATGTTTCACCTGTATTTTTTGGCAAATAGACAATCAGTTCTCTGAATATAGATGAAGTGGCTATTAATTTCCACTCCACCATCATTCCCAACAGACCAAGACAAATATCTAGTGTGTTGGAGTCTGGGTGCAACGTTTCCTTGGCCTGCACTAAACTGAAATTCAACCTATAAGATGTCCTCCAGGAGAGCAAAGCAGAATAGATGTGACGCAAGATATGAGCAATGAGGGAGACATCATCATTGTTCGAATACATCATGGGGTGACAAGTGACGACCCACAATTCCTGTCATCGACACAAATCAGAGACCATGTTGAAAATGAGCAAAACGCTATTTGATGTGCTATGTATGTTGGTTTCCTCTGAGCCTGAACATCAGCACAATCTTTCACACTGACAGGTATAATAAGTACACCTTCAACTGCATCAGTGACAATCAATACAGGAAGCTCAATCTACTCCCACAGTCTTTCAACAAATGACAGTGATGAAGCTGAGATATTATAGAATGGTGACATATGACAGCGTTAAGTGATGGGCTATGTCTGATAGAACTGAGATGAACCTATACACTGACTGATACATTTCAGTTGATAATTATTATGGTAAACAAAAGGTACATGAAGATGGCATTTACCGCCCTGCACACAGAATAGTAGCATGACAACAGCAGATCAATTCCAGCCCAATAATAGCGATGATATCAAATGGAACGCGTAGCAATACCTCTGCTGTACATGCTTCATTAAACATACAGTACATGGTAAATGGTAAATGGACTGCATTTATATAGCGCTTTTATCCAAAGCGCTGTACAATGTTTGCCTCTCATTCACCCATTCATACACTCATTCACACACCAGCTGCCGAGGTAACCATGCAAGGCCCACTTACTAGTCAGGAGCAATTCAGGGTTAGGGTCTTGCTCAGGGACCTTCAACATGGACAGGCAGGGGGATCGAACCAGCAACCTTTTGATCACTATGCGACCACCCTACCACCTAAGCCAAAGCCTCAAAGTCAGTACAGGAAAGAAAATGATCGGGATGTGTATCCCTGTTCTCAATGTTTATCAAGTTAAATCATTTGGTTGTCCCCAGCAGCTGCAATTTTAATTGAAAAGGCATTCTTTCCACAAAATAGAAACTGTGGAAAGGATAAGAAGGGAGAAGCAAAGTCAAAGACAAAAAATTAAAAGCTTTAATAAAAAACTCCTCAAGACATGTGGGGCCCTGGTGTTGCCCAGGGTCAAATTTACATCATTTACTGTTTGGTATATATTATGGATCAAGCAAGTTTTACATGCTCTGCATAGATAAAAAATTCCTCTGCAGAAGCACCGTGGTACCTGTGGTGAACATCATCTTGGCAAATGATGTGAAACAAATTTAGTTGAGAAAACTACTCAGCATCAGACAGGGGCTGTTGATTTTGGAAAATGTCCAATGATGAATAATTATGCAATAAAGATAAACACCAGTGAAGTGAAATTTAAAAATCAACTTAAATTTAGTGAAGGGACATGAAACGAAAATTCATACCATTTGTTGTGCCTTATGCCGCTTTCCATAGATTATCTGTTTCAGCAAAATGTTGCCACTGAATCCTCTTTTGACAGCTGCCATCAGGAAACCATGCATCAGGGTAAAATATAGTGTTGGCCCCAAGTATATGCTGGATTCAATTGTCCCTTCAACAAAACTAGTAGTAATAAGTAAATAATATGGCAGAGGTACTGCAGTTTGTTTGATTATGTCCAGCAAGTAGCAGCATTACGTCAATAATGTATGTGGTCAGACCACTACAGTGCACATTTTACTGGCCTTCCTAAAATTTGTTTGAGAGGATACAACTTATTGAAAACTCTGCTTTCAGTCTCTCAAAAAAAACTACAAAAGAGTGCACATCACTCCAGTTTTAGCTGAGTTCCACAGGCTGTCGGAAAAATTCAGTACAGATTGTTCGACCAAGCTTACATTACAAACTCTCTTGTATGTTGCGTCATCACAATCAATCAGATCCTCTGATGCTGCTCTGTTACATTTTCGAAGAAAAAGTTTAAAAAAAAAAAAGGGGGCATGCAGTTTTTTCAAATAGACTCCAAAATTGTGAAATAACGTTCCGAAATATTAGAAAGCGAGCTCAGAAACACTATTTACGAAATAACATAAATCTCTTAATGTAACTATGCTATACCTACAATATATTAACACCTAAAACCACCCTGCTGTCCAGAGAATACACAGCTCCTTAAAGGATGCTGTGTTAAATGTTTCTGCAAATACAATTAAGATTGTTGTTGTAATTGATGATGTGACAAGAATTGCTTGTGTAGGAGGTTTGCATGGTAAACATAAAATATTTAAACTGGACATAGGGTGAATATGCAGTTTTACATATCAGTGCTGGGGGCATAAGAGTAAATACATAAAAACAATGTGTAATAATGCAACAATAGATGGTCAAAATGGTTGTTGACCTTACATTTTGAAACACAGGGAAAACCTTGTTAAAAGTCAAGAGAAAACCTCTACATCTTGCTACAGTCATTTTTCTCGGGGCACAACCTCTCTATCCTCTGCATACAGACATACACATAGTAAGTCGAATCCATGGGAACAGTGCTTCAAATTAAGATATGCTAATGGGAATACAATGTACCAGCTGTTTGTCCTCTCATCACAACAAGAGGGCCTTAGAGCAGCTCTTCCATTTTCCCCCCATCCTCTCTATGTAAGATTAGATGGCTTAGATGATGCCAATAAGCTTATAGCCTCTTACTTGATTCCTCTTACTGCTTTTCCTCCTCTGTCTGTAAAATGGTAGTAAGCCCCAAGGCAACTCTTTCCCCTCAATCTTCTCTATTTTCCTCATTTTGTGACATTCAACCCTGATTCCAGCTCAGGAAAATAACGTTTTCACTTTATGGCCACCACAAGCATTTCCCTCTTCCCTTTTCTATTTCAGTTTCTGGGCTCATTTGATAATTCCTGAATCAGTTTTCATCCATGCATCCTCTATTTCATTTGCACTGCATTTGCATTTCAAAAATTAAAAACTGGCAGTGATTAACCTAAGCGGCAACCATTGGGTTGGAGTAAAAATTGACAGAGAAGGAGCTTTTATAGTGTTTGTAACAAGTACAATAGAATTTGGTCTCTGCATTCAACCCATTCTACTTATGAGGAGCAAAGGGCAGCCATATGCCTATGCCCAGGAACCAACTCCAAATGTACAGCTCAGCTCCAGGTTCAAGGGGAAATCGAACTAGTGCATGTTTTGATGGTGGGGAAATGAAAGCACCCACAGGAAAGCACACAATACACTACATGACACATAATAAAATGCACACAGCTCTTTGTGTGGCTTTTTGTCCAATTAGATTTGACCGAATGGTTGAATTTTGAATTCTGCAAAATTTCTTCCTTATTTACAGTTTTGTCTATTTTGATCTCTCAAATGTTGTTGCAGTTTTGTCAAGACCACTATATTCAAAATCACATTACTGTTCCTGGCGACCTGAAATACAGGGTGGGGGCGGAGGGGGGTTGGGTGTTGTACAGTTACAGTGGCAGAGGGCCCGGCTGGGCAGTAGAACATAGGAGTATTATGTTTGGCAGATGCCTGCAGTATATATCCTGCAGCTATATGCTGTATTTGTTCCCACTCTTCCCACACACTTCTACGTCACAATGAGTTACAGTGTTTCATACATAGCATGTTGGCAGCACTGCAATTCAGTGTAGAACAAGGTCAAAATGGATTTTGCTTTTACACAGTGATGTAGACTTTATGGAATAAAGTTAATTAACACAATTTCACATCTTCAAATCTTAACTAACATTTAATGGAATAATTGCTTTACAATTAACATTGTTCTTTTAACAAATAATAACACCAGGAGGCTGAGATCTTTCTTTTATGTACATTATCATAAACATTCTGTGACTCGTGACAAAACGATTTTAACAAATGTACAAGGTCAGAGAAATTTTAATCTTTAAAATAATGGTGAATGAATTTGTAATTGAGTTAACTTTCATGGTTATTTAAAGGACTTTGATTTAACCATTAATAATTATGTATACCATGTACAAATGTTATAACACAGAAGGTCTTTGGACTTTTTAGAGAAGCCAGTTAAATGTGGGCTTTGCTGTGCTCTAGTTTAATAAGACAGTGCTCCAAAATTAAAAAGTTATGGTATGGTGGTGGTGGTAGAAATTGTATGGAATGTAGAATTAGAGGTAGTAGTGGGATAATTGGAGAGCTAATCAGTAAAGCGGTCTAGTATAGGATTGTAGTCTCCTGGTGGTTGATGAATCTGGGATAGGATTAAAAATGTTCTGGAAACCTGGATTGTCAAAATTGGGTACATATATGTTTAAAAAACCTACTTGTCACAACAGAATGCTACAATGAGAAAATGTCCATTCGGGTCAGAAATGGTGGAAAAATTTTCAAATGGGACATTACAACAGATTAATATGTCTACACTTCTGGCCTTATCCAGATATCCAACGACATTTTAGACTCCATGGCCCTGCATGTTTTATGTGAGTTTCATGCATAAAAATAATATCCCCAGTTAAAAGATTTTAACTGGGAGAAAACCTTGCCTCTCTTTAAGTTGGTGGTTAAGCCTCTGACATTACAGCTTAGTAAGGTTAAGCTACCGCCAAGTGGCGCAATGGGAGAATTATGAGAAACCATAAAAGAACATAATTTGTACTTAGATTGTTGTGACATATTAACAATAACAATGGTGTTGGTACAGAATAAAAAGTGCAGAAAGTAAATGAACAACAGAAAAACAAATAATCTTGAGCCCTCCCTCAAACACCATCAGGGTAAAAATCTAAGATGTTGACAAATTTAACAGTAAATACTAGCACCAAGCACCCATCAGATAAGGGGTCCGCAACCTTGGAATGCATGCCACCATTAGCACACAAGAGGTTAACCAAAGGCACGCAAGGTTGAACACGAAAATATCAGGATCAGAGCCAATCAGAAGCAGAGTAGGGGCGGGATTTTCCTTGCTTTGCAGAATGCAGGTGGGAATAAATAAGTGCGCGGTGGGGTTGTATTTGCTCTGTGAGAGATGTTGTCCCACAGTCATTTGACAACTGCCCGAAGCTTGTCTGCAACTTAGAGATCGGACACATGTGTGTCTGCATGCAATGCTACCTCATTGAAAGTACTGCCTACTCAACTGGCAACCCCTGTGTAAGCACAAGTATGTACTTCTATCTTTTTATGTTTTGGAAGTTCATATTGAAGAGTTCAGATTTTCTTTTAATCTAGTGCCTCCTTAGAACTTTATGTATGTCAAAATGTAAACTTAAAATATTTTTAATTTTATGTTTTAACAGAATATTCTGTTAAACATATGTTAATTTATCGGCGGCCTTGTGTTGGGGTTTGCGATACTGTAAATTTTGACACTGAAATTTTAGCATTTATCATAACTGAATATGGGTTCGAAATATCGGCTATCAGCCCCCTTGACGTTTCGATTATCAGTATCGTATCGGACCTGAAAAAAACATATCAGTTGATCCCTAATCCTAACCCCAAATTGCTCCCGGCAAGCAAGTGGGCCTTGCATGGTTACCTTGGTTGTCGATGTGTGAATGTGTGTATGAATGGGTGAAGGTTAGGCAAAAATTGTAAAGCACTTTGGAAAAAAGCACTATAGAAATGCAGTCCATTTACCATTTAAATCCACATAAGGGAGAAACTGCATTGGCTTGGCTTTATATTGATCTTTTGGTCCAGCTACAGCATAGGTTTTACTGCAGTGCACACTGCCATACTCACCTAATACCACTCCCCCATTTTATTGTATTACACTGTTTTTATGAAGCAAACGGTGCACATGCCATTCAAATGTTTCTTCCTTTCAAAAGGTGTTATTCAGTTTAAGCTCTATTTCAAGGTTTTCCCACTGAGAGCAAACAATAGTTAGGTAAGCTTACCAACACACAAGCACACAAATTGTACACAAACTACCTGACACAGGTGATACAAACAGCTACCGATTAAAAAACATTTTTCATATTTCTATTGTAGAAATGAGATTGCTCAACGAAGACAATCACAGAGCACCGCGAGTATAATGTGTAATAATTTTCTCTGAAGCTTATGGGAAATGTTCCATAAAAACATGGACCTCAGAGTATACAGAGACTGGCAGTCTGAGGCCTACACACACACACACACACACACAGACTCCATGTACATACTACGTACTGACTTTTAATCTCATTGTGGAAAGTTGTGACCCTTCATTCATCTCGCTCTCTTATGTGATTTAAGTATTTTTCTCCCGTGAACTATCTCAAACAAGTATATAACACACAAACCACCTGTACATAAATTGTACACAAAGATGTGGTATGGGGCACTGACAACTTGGATACAGAACAGAGGCGCAACCACAAATACTGAGAGGTGTTAAAGGTAAAATGTCCATTTGCAGAGTAAGAAAAAAATATGTTTTTATTTATTTGGCTTTATTCCTACTTTGAGGGGACCTCAATAATGTTTGTTGGTGGAAAAGGCACCACGAGTGTCACTTTATGTGGTGGTTGGCATGGCAGAATGCCCCCTCAGTCCTTTTTTTCTTCTTTGTGTTTGTGCTGAATGTTGATATGCAGTCAACAATATTCTCAGCAGAATGTAAAGACAAACACACAATTTACTTTCCAAACACAGGACAGAAATCCGACCTACCTGTGTAGTGACTCAGGTAGGGTGCAATTACTGGGCTTTGAACAGAAAATAAGCTCAATTGTGCGAATAATAGGACCTCATTTTGTTTGTACCTGTTCTGTTCTAACACTTTATTAATGCAACAGTGTAGACAGCTATACCATCCTCTCTCCTAGGCCTTCCACTATCGTCTCTAAATGGATGGTTTTCTGTAGTTTCCTCCATAACGCTTTAAAAGAGCTAAAACATGTATCAAAGTAAAATCCCATTCATATTGGAGAAGGATCAGAACCTTGGCTCTAGGAGATCCCTAGTTCATTACACACCCACAAGAGAAGAAAACACTTTGTTGTTGCAGTTTTAGGTGAATAAAGCAAAACCATCCATCTTTCCTCCACATTGTCAAGCAGCTCTCCTTGGAAGTAAACTGTGATAGCCTCTCACAGTTAGTCATCACCTGTCTGTCATCTGCAGCTTTGTAAACAAGAATGATAAAGTGACTTCAGGCCAGGTTACGTTAGTGATAGCTTACCCTAGTTTGAGTTTAAATCAAACTAGAGTGAGTTTGTCATTTAACCTGTACTGTTAGAAAATAAATAATAATTGAGCTAAAAAGCGACACCGGACTATAGATAAAAGCTGTTTATACTTCTGCTATGCACCGTCATGTAAAATGTATTCATCCTGCCATGTTTAATGTTTACTGCTCAGGTGGAAAAACGTAATGATATGGCAACAAAGGCTATTCAGAGGAGGTGATTTTGGTTTCTAATTATAATTTCTCATACAAATTTACCTTCTACTTGGTAGATAGATAAAGGAAATCTCATATGTCATGTGGATTTCAGTGGAAACTCAAAAAATGTGGCTCCAACCATAAAGAAACAGTAACAGGATATCCTTGAAACACAAAAGCAATGTTCCACCAAACTACAGGCAAATGGTTAAAAATTCAGAAAGCATAAGAGGCCATTTGAGACATTTTCTAATATTCATGTAACATGATAGCCAAGACACGCACTCTGCCTTTTTCTGAGCACACTGTTATTCATATCTCGTAGCGGTGGTTTAAGTGAAGGCATATCTAGAACAACCCAGAATTATAGACCTCAATAATTCAAGAGTTTTTGGTAAAAAATTCAGATGATTTTATTGCTATAGTCAGAGATTATCCTTTTAATACTTGTGGAAAAAAACTGCCTTCAACTAAATCCTGGAAAAGAGCTGAGCTGTTCCTGCAATGTTATTTTTTACTGATTCATTTACAATTTTACATAATCTAATATAACTTCATAGCACAAATGGAGTTATTCGAAACTGCCTAAACTGCCTAGAATAAAATTTGAGGAGACTGAGAGCTGTTTTCATCCACCAAATGTGGTGCTTTTCAGAAATGCTCCCCAGAGTGCTAAAATCAGTAAACTCTGTGTTCTGATGTGCAGCAGAACCCAAGGACAACTGTCCTATAATCCCTACATGAAACAGCAATTTTGGATAAGACTTGGTCAAACCAGTGTGTGAATTAATGGAAACCTGCTCTCTTCCTGCTTCAGGTTTACTGTCCACAGATACTGAAGACATTTAAGACTTATTGGTGTATTTGTGTGGACAATAAACTTACGAAAACTAATTTTGACACTGAAACAGTGCTTAAATTAAATTTATCTGGCTTAGTGTGGCTGTAGCCCGTCTTAATGGTTTAGACGGAGCAATAGAAATGACAGTCACTTAAAAGTTCTGCCAATATGGCAGATTTAAGGAGATTTTAGGTATTTCTGATTAAACTTGGACGGTGATAGGATTTTTGATGTTTAATTAAAAATCGGAAGTCATATGAACGCCTGCTTTCACATTACAAGTTATCTCTCATGAACTGAGAAATACTGAGAGTGGCAGAATATTGGTGCTGCTGCTGCTGTTAATGTAGTACCAGAGCTTTCAGCCTTTGATTTGCTTTTAGCAGCTATTCTTGGGAAATCGTTTAAAAGGAATTTTATTCACTGAAGAGGGAGACACAGGTTTGGATGATGGTCTCAATCTCTTTTGATAAAACAGTGTCTCTTCTCTTACGTGTTTTCTCATTGTATCAGCTGCTCTGTGCACTCCACACAGCATGTGTCTATGCAGCTCTCCTCTGCACTCTGAATGTTTGGAAAACAGAGGAGCGCACAAGTGGAGCTGCTGTCAATACAGGACATCACCAAGACAATCTATCACTTACAAATAAATAAGTGAGATTTAAATGTTGTGTTTTCTCACAACATTTAACATTCACAACAAGTAGCAGAGACTTAGGGTGTTACTTCACAGAACTTTTACGCCCCATCAATATCCACGTATATGCACCTACATGTGGAAACCACAATAATAAATTAGCACCTTTGAAACTGTAATTGTGTTAATGTTAAATTATGTCATGTGGTGAAATGGCATGTGCAGAAGAATGATTGAATCCATCATTTTCTGCATACCCAACGATTATAAATGAGGATCCAGGATACAAAAATCACTTGGAAGAATATGTGCCTAATACTGATGTCTCCATACCGTCACATTTTTTTTTTAAGGCTGATGGTAAGCACGGCTCCTCCTGATAAGCTTACGATATCAATGGATTTCTTAACTTCATAATTAAATCAAAGCTTCCATTTAATTCAACAGGTATGGAAACAAAACCTTCCTTTCATGTTTCATCTGTCTCCTTGTCTTCTGTGTGGCAGTGTTGTGGCAATTGTTCCATTAGTATAAGTAATAAACAATTCGTAAGAATTACTCCAGACATCATATGACTAACTACAGTATAGATTTATAGATGAATATCCATAATCCATCCATCAATACTTTACAAATTAGATGACATAAACAGCTACATGTTGTTGGCAAATGTTATATAGTGATCTAAATTCCGCTGGCAGCACTTACTCAAGTTAAATGCCAGGAAAGAAGCTTTGGAAAATACATCTACTGTATATGAGAGTCAAGCATACAAATTGTCTGTCTCTATATGTTAGGCCTGTGATAGACTGGCAGCCTGTCCAGGGTATATCTTGCTTTTTGCTAGGATAAGCTCCAGCCCCACCACAACCCTGACGTGGATAAGAAGTATAGATCATGGATGAATGGCTGGATGGTTAAGACAAAAAGTATATATGAATGTCAGCGTGAATTGATATGTACGTGAGAGAGGAATGAATTATGGCCTGCATGGACTATCATAGTTGTGTGTAGAAATTAAAAAAAATATTACTAGCTAGTTGCTTGGCTATGTTATCCGCCAAGCAGAATGTATCTGTAACTGTAATGTTTTGTTGGCCAAATATTCAAATTCTTATTTGGGAAAATCACTAATTTCTAAAAGGCTGAAAATGGTACTCTCAGGTATTCCCAAATATATTCTTTGTCTTTTTCATTTTAATGAACATGGGCAATAGCCGCTGGCAGAGGTCCCCGTTCACAAGTCATGTTTCTCTTCATAATATTTATCATCACATCTCATTGTCCCTGATGGTGAATCATTTCCTGGCATCTACTCCACACTCAGCTACAGCCCTTTTTGAGTTTTCCAGGAAAGATTTATGTTGTTTTCCACATCGACATTTATTTAACGTCTTGGTAAGTCATCTGATATGACTTACATTTATTATGTAATATAACTGAAAGAATACATTTTATTGCATGCCAATTTGCACACTTCATCATTTTGCTTCACAAGCAATGTGTTATTAGTCCTATCTACGTAGACTAGATAAATGTGATGAAGCACTGATCCACCTTTATTGTTTAGTCTATCCAAAGATTACATCTGATGACATAATCCTGTCAAACTGCATGAAGCACAAATGTAACTCTGCATGGTATATTCTATAGTGGCACAGCACAGCATGCTGTAACATGGCAAAGAACAGATCGAAAGGGCAGCCACCCCCTCCGCCTTCCTGTTGCACTTCTCAAGAGAAAGACAAATGGAAAACATAGATTTATACTGAAAGCAAAGTGTAAGTGTTTCCTTACTGTGAATAGCGTCCATAAGCAGGGGATGTAGCAGGCCTCTAGGTGACCCATGGTGCAGATTCAGTCTAGGAAACAAACCAGCATGCATGACTGACTGAATAAAGGATTGTAAGGTTTTCACATCAATGAATCAGCTGTCTTTAACTGAAGCTGTTATAGCTAATTACATTACCTGGGACTTGTGCTTGCTTAACTAATTAGCCACAGACTGTACTCTCTAAATTATGACTGTTAACAACAGAAAAAAGACAGCAAATTAGAAATATTGAAAAATAGAGAAAATGAATAAACTAAGACATGGCTGACTTCTGTGAAAGAGTTGCAATGATTGTCCGTGATACCAATTGTTCAGGCATAACG
Source organism: Brotula barbata (assembly GCA_900303265.1). Taxonomy (NCBI): domain Eukaryota; kingdom Metazoa; phylum Chordata; class Actinopteri; order Ophidiiformes; family Ophidiidae; genus Brotula; species Brotula barbata. Next base: position 12,982 of record OMNV01023713.1, read on the forward strand.
CAAATTCAGGTGAATTTTATGTATAATTTACAGTTCATTCTTTGAGCCATTCATTATTTCAATTTACATTTTCTATGATAAACCAAACTAACCAAACAACCAAACAAAATAATTATATGTTTACATTTAAAATACAACAATTATATTTTTATCAGTTTCATTGCATGCAACTTTTTTAAACAATACCTTTAATTTAGACAGCCAGCTTCTATTTCCATAATAACCAAAAAGCTGCTCTGTGACAGCTCACCAACAGCTATATTTTTTCTTTATTGTTTTTGACTTTCTAGGACGAACTGCTTTGCAGTTTAAACATGGAAGAAATGTTTACTTACTTTAAACAAATAACAATAACACAGTGCTAGAGGGCCCCAAAAGTATATAGTTCTACTTTAAGTACATCAAAGAGAATGCATCTTATAATATACATAAATTCCACTTGCAATGTGACATATGCCGATAAATTAAGATGTTTTTGTTGTTGCTTATAGTATAACCAAGTGTATCCAACACTTCAAAATGTTTATGTAGTGCATGAGTCATATTTAGTTTACTCCTCCTGTCTGTCATATTTTGGTGTGTTTACAGTATGTTCATGTATAGTAAACATTCTGGATGAAGTCTGGAATGGTTTGATCTGACTGGCCAGTCTGCACTGTGTCTGCACTGCTATTGCTACATCAGGTCCAATCAATTTTAAATGGCGTTAAGAGAAAGGATGATGTCTTAACAAATTGACAATCTGTGAAATTCAAACAGAACCCATTTTAAAAACCTTCATTAATCACTCACTGGTGTAATTAAGAAACGGCTAATCACCTTCTGGGTCCATCAGCAGCCTGAGCCTGTGGCCTGTTGGTAAAAAGCTCCAGTATAGTGAAGCCCCGCCCCAGGGCCTGCTGAGAACCTTCTGGCCTGACTGACAATGTCACCAGCTCCACAATCACCAACGTGCAAGGTAACCGGAGAGAAGTGTGGAAGTACAGGACCTGGAGAGATCATATAACACACAATATGAACAATGCCATTATCATTCCAATCCCAGCTGCATTTGATGTGGCTAGAATCTTAGCTGGTGCCAAAATTGTAAATTTACAAGCCTTCCTGTTCTATGTCTATGAACATAATTTTCTAAGAAATCCAATATTTAAGACAACATTAAATTTAACGTGCAAGATCTGTCAATGATGACTGAGAACAATCTAGAAGCTTAACTTCACAGATGGCCACATATCAGTGAACTCAGTTGAAAACAATGGTTATGACCTTTTTCGAATTATGTCAAAATATCATAGTAAACTGAGCCAATTTGTTGTGTATTATACCCAGATCAGGCTTGTGTTGGAACTGAGTGTGCATTTAAATGAATGTAAAGTCAAAAACACAATCACTGGTGTCATTCTTTGTGCATCTAAAATTGTTTAAGTCTAAGGAAGCCAGTCTTAAGCCTTGCTGCTCTGCCTTCAGGCTGCAGACCAGACTGCGGGGGTGGGATGAGTCTCTGATAATGCCGGTGGCCCTCTGGATGCAGCGTCTATGAAGAGACATGATGGTCTTCAACCCGACTATCAGCAATCACAGAGTCATATATTTCATTACATAATCTCATAGGCACTGCTATTTTGGACAAATCATTATTTTATCTTCAGCGTACATCCATCCACCCACACTATATACTTATCCTGGAGCCTATTCCCACAGTCATTGGGCAAGAGGCAAGGTACACCGTGGACACATAGCCAGTCTATCACAGCAACAACAACTCAAAACAATTCAGTGATACTCTCATTCACACTCACAGACAATTCCAGATTCCAATTAACCTAAGCTACATGTCTTTGGAGGTGGGAGGACACCAAAGCTAATGTGTAGATCCTGATAGAACAGTTTGGTCTGAGCTGGATTTTAACCTTCTTGCTGTGTGGTGGCATGCTAACTACCAAGATACTGTGTTGTATTTTTGTATCAGTATATTTTAAAGCAGAGACGTAGCATATTCCCCAAGAGCAAGGCATGTAAAAAATAATTATGCAAATATATGTACAGAAAAAGTTCACATAGTAATGAACAATTACTATGATGATGGTTATTATTATTATCTAGAAACAGATCACTGCTATCAGTAGGAGTAGGAGTAGGAGCTATAAAAGAAAACTAGTTGGGGATATTCTTGCTTAAGTACCATTTGACTGATAAAAAGAGTAACTTTCCGATTTTTCACATTCTGAATATGAACGACAGTATTACCTGGGTCTTCAAGAATCAGAACTACATATGGTGTATAGAGCAATCATTCCACTTCTGAATCAAGATCCATAACGATCAAGAACACATCCCACTGAATCAGTATAATTTAGAAATAATGTAGAAATATGTTTCTATCATATATCCAAATCTGCGCCAGATTTTTTTGTCAAGATCTTTTACCTGGTTCTTGAGAAATATGACAAAAATACACAATAAATAACACACAATCTTGTGATGTAAAAAAATTCAGGACCCAATTTTATAGGTTCTTCCATGGACCACGCTCCACATTCTGCCCAAGTTTCATGAAAATCAGTTAATAACTTAGAGTAATCCTGCTTCAACCTGCGGGTAGAGGTAATTATTTCGGCAATACATTACACACACACATTTATTACACATATTTATCTTGCCAGCTGATGCTGATTTCTCAACAATAATATTGGCTGCTTTCACAGGTAATTAACATCTACTTTTACTACATTTACTCAGGTGGAATTAAAATATTCTCGCAGCAACAAATAAAAAGCATCCTGCATCTCACGATGAATATCATTTTGTATTCTTGGACTGCAAACTTTACTTCCTCTCAGTTTATTTTTTATCTATTTCCACTCAAACCTCAGTTCTCAGATAAAAGCCTTATCGTTGAGTGAACTTCACTTGAACCTATGCCAAGCTGAATAAGCAAGGAATCGAGGTATGGGACATCCTTATTTTCATCTTCACTCAAGTTGCCTCCACTCTGTGATAATTTGGAATTTGCATCCCCAGTCATTGAACATGAACATTGTTCGTGATGGATTGCCAATTCAAAGGCAGGTCCTTTTTCATCTGTATCACTGCTTTGATACACCTTCAAATTGATTGTGTTCCAATCTCTGGTAAATAAGCACTCTGTGCCCCCACAGAGCAAATATCTTGCTCAATTTGTAACAATTTAGATTTACAAGAGGATGAAGTCACTGCTCAAGGAACACACAATTAATTCATTTGGGGTAGAACAAGCTGAGCTAATGGTGGAACAGCCTACAGAAAGTCTTTTAAACAATACAGTACTTAGGTAAATGTATCTCAATTGGATTCCATTTGTGGTTGGTGCTGGGATCAAATGTATAGCTACTGTTTTTCCACAGTGCTTCATGCCTTTTTTATCTTAGGGTCTCCATTCACAGCAAGACATCCCTACAGTAACCTGTGGTGATAAAATCTGTTTTCATGCAGATTCAGTTTTTAGAGTCAGCTCAATATATCAGTCAACCAAATGCCTCTAAATGTTCAGCTTTCAGTAGTTTTGTTGCTGTTTTTATATAATCGGCCACCAACTCCAACAGCTCACCACTTGCTCAGCCCACATCACACCACTGAATGGTAATATATAATGGTGAATGCCAAGAGTTACCTCTCAAGTCTGGCCAATGACAGCAAAGCATACAAATGGATCTTTTAAATTGTACTGAAAGCTAATGAATAGTGACATTGTGTTTGCTCTCACATCCAATGGAAACTAGTTGCATTTTGTGTGAGCTTGACCACCACAGCCATTTCTTCACTTTTTTTAATAGTGTTAACTGTGCATTCAAAAATGTAGTGACTTTAGCGAAATCACTTGCTTCAGTTTCAGTTGCTGTTAGGTTAAGTGCACTCTAAAAGATAGAAGCTCATGCCTGTGTACATTTTAAGTTTTTTTTTTAATGTTACTGGCAATATGGTGCAACTAAACACAGCCATTCCTAGACTAGGTGCATCAACAGCCAGAACTTTTTTTTCTCCTGGGCTATACTTACAATTTTAATTCTCCATCCTCACACAAATTCATGCACATAGACTGGTACAAGAGTTGATTCTTATCAACTAACAAACTGGTAGAAGGGCCAAAAAATTTAATCTTTGGGACCTAGATAGACATATAGATTCCTTGAAGTTGGAAGACTTCTAAAAACGTGGCTTGCACTTACATGCACTCATATTTCATTAAACCAAGTTAACCAACAACTGTATAACAGTAGCGTAATGCTGTAGCTACGCTGAGCTATGTGTGTGTGCGTGTGTGTAGCAGAGAACCAATCGGGAGGAGAGGAACTCAGCACAAACATAAATGACGGCAAATCGCAAAGGAAAGTCTCACGCTGCACTGAAATGAAAAGAGTACACATACATGAGGTTAATAACTTAAATAAGCATTGTCTCTAGTACATTTTGTCGTTAATCATGTTCACTGTGAGTTATGAGTTATGATCAAGGAGCTCAACAGTGAACCAGCTGAAGTACTCAAGTTGGCAACAACTACACTGCAATAAAACTTTCGCAAGTAAAAGGCCAATAAATGTATTTTAATCCAGGTTGTAAGTCTTTTTCAGAAAGAATCCTGAAAAATGGGGGGGTCTTATATGAGGATCACACTAGCTGGGAGCCAAGAAGCACAACCTAACACTACCTTGTATTTGAATATCAGTACAATATCAGCTGCTCCCGTCTACAAGTATGTATAAACTAGTTTTGGTTTTGATCTTTGAACATGAACTGCTAAAATTATCCAGAGAGATCCAGGGAAAATACAATTCCACAACACTTGAATATACAATAAGTCTTCCATTTCAATACGCAACTTACATGCACATCCGTGGACATAATTTAGAGAGAGCCAGTGAGAAACACGTCTTTTGCTGTCATTTAACAAACATAACCAGTGAAAATCAGCATCACAAATCATCTTAGTGTGAACCCATACAACTGTCACTAGTGTAGGAGAGGTATCAGTGTGGACAGATAATATCAGAATGATGGAAGGTGCAACGGCTCTAGGCATCCTCATGGCCAATAATGTCACTGTATTATTACTGGGATAGGTATGCCCATGTATAAATACGAAGTTCACATTTTCAACAATAAATATAAACCAGCCAATTGTGGACAGGAGAGAAACAAAAAATGTTATATAATTTAATGATACTACCACCTATAGTTACAATCTTACACTATTCCTGAGGCTTATTATATTCACAGAAAAAAAAATGTTTTCCTGCCCCAGGAAAACACTGTTCACTGAAGTTTACAGTAAATGAGGTCACATTGCACTGTAGCCTCACAGCAAAAAAATCCGGAGGCCTTTCTGGATGGGCTTTGCATGCAGGCTATCCATGTCTATGTGGATTTACTGTTGGTGCTCCAGTTCCCTGCAAAAACACATGCAGGTTTTGATATAACACAAAATGTCTGCGTAGATGAGGATGTATTTAGGTCCTCTAGCAGTCTGGTGGCCTTCCATAATGAAAAAGAGTGATAATTAATTTTTGATCATTTGGGATGTGCATTTTTTTTTCCTCTAAAATGAAGTTGAACATCTCAACAATCCCATTTTTACTGATAGAAATGATACTATTGATGATAACCTGGCTAACCACAGTTGTTTTGTAAAGCACAATAATACTCTCTTACTCTATAATCTCTTACTAAGGGCACATAGAAATACTGCTGGATTCAGAAAAGTGATTTCCTGTTGTTCTTGCCTGGATGTTGGAAAATTCAGATCATTCTTGAAATGGCAGCTGCACACTTATAACTTAACATTTGCATGACAAACTTTCCAACCTACTGTATATAATGCAGGCCAATTGAGATATACAAACAAAAGGGGTTCTCAATGAAAACCTGATCCACAGACCAGTATATATGAAAAATAAGCGAGGCGCTGTTTAAAAGGGCAAGGAAGAAAACTTGTTGGTGCAAAAGAAAATAAGAGAAGCTAGGACTATATTAACAGAGTGTGTCTGCTTTGTCTCCTGAGGTGTCCGCGGCAGCTTAATTTTAGCCCTGTCACTATCGATTGATCGCTATTGAAGATTTGTTAAGTTGTTAAACACATTACATAATCTTACTCAAATGATATGAATGCTTTGGGGCCTTATCAATATCACAGCATTAGCTATCAAGCAGTTAGTTTGCTACCAAGCAGCTAGTTAGTGACCTAGCTGCTAGTTAGCTTAAAATTCACTCATTGGAGGAAATTTCATTTAACAACGCAAGCAACAAATAGACCAAAATCCAAGAAATGTAACTATAGTTAAAATTTGCGATGAGAATGTGCCAAATTATACAGTATAGGCTAGGTTTCCTTGCCATCTTGCTGCCATCTGTGCCATCCAGCAATTCAAGCAAACCATAGATGTTGCGCTCTTGAGATATATGAGCTAATTTTTGCTGGGCTGGAGTGGTTATTCATTTTTTGTGAAAGTGCTTGATTTGTGACAGCTGCACTTAGGTTTTAAAAAAGTTTTCAATATAACATTATTTTGATAAGGAAAAAGAGAAAAAAGAGGCAGGTGGAGGACAGGGAGCAGCTGATATATGACTTGAAGCAGTTATTGGAGAAGCAACTCGATTAAATGCAATCCTTTTAAGGAATGATGGTGACAATGATGTGCAACCAGGATTCATGCATCTGTAATCACACTCCTCTCAAACCTTTAGGACCCACAGAACTTTGCAAATCTTGGATGGCCATTCACAATTGATCAACCTATTGTCTTTCTAATATGAATACCAGAATATACCTATAATTAGTTGACTATACCTGTGTTTGATTAACTTGTTAATACTGGTAACTGGTTGGATGATTTAGAAGGCTGTCAAAATTAACAATCTTGGGCTCAGAAAAATAAAAACACCGAAAAATGAAATCTGTCCTAGTTAATTTCTCTGGTGAATGTGTAGCATGCTCTGCCAACTGATGTAATTTAATTGTAACAATATGTTTCTTCGCTAAAAAAGCCATCTGTTGTTGCTGGTGCAGCCATTTTTGTGTAGAATAAATTCTGAAAACTCTCAGGAGGAAAATACACATAACTAACTCACATTAGTTAGCAGGTAACCAGAAAAGAATTCCCTTTATTTGCATACATTCATCATCATTGATGCATGACCACAGTTTTGCAGTATCTGCAGTTATTAAAATCTTACCCCATTTACAATTAATTGAACTAAAATGGAAAACTGGACATATTTTCAACCCTCACCAATAGTGGGTCAAAATGGTGAAAACTCAATTGAATTCAATTTGAAACCAAATTCTACTTCTACTACAGAAAGAATCTCTCTCTCCCCCTCCCTCCCTGTCTCTCTTCACTCCCTCCCGCTCTAAAATATTGAACACTTCCAAAGGAAAGCAGTAAAGTCTGCACCCACGATCACTATGTATAATTGAAATACGACTCTCTTGGAGGGGCATGCCAGTTGGAAGCAGGAATTAAGAACTTAGGCTAAAGGCCTGTCAGTGCTGCCATAGGAACTCTTTTGTCAATCAATCATACAGCTTTTCACACACAAGCATTTCGTAGACTCTCATTATTTACAATACAAACCACCAACACGGAGGAAAACAGAGAACGGAACTAGTGCTGCAACAAATAGTCAACATTATGAATAATGTCAACAACATTTTTTTTCATTTGTCAATTGTATTTTCATTGTGGAATCATCCTTTGAACTAACAGAATTCAAGAAAAAACTGTAAAGATGCATGACGCAGTTGCCAGAGTGGCTGATACTGACAGAAAGGAAATAAACATACAGCTGAGCTGAGCTGCCTTGATTCATACTGTCTATGTAGTCAGCTGACTAACTAGCTGTGTTTAAACCCACTGAAACCACTGGAAGACAGAATGTTGAGATACCCTATTTAGACAGATAGATCGATAGTTTATAGATCACTAATGGTAGCAGGAGCAACCTGGCATACTAATGCTGACGCTACATGTATCAAAAATGTCAATATGTTCATTGATACAACAACGGTAGTGATAGTATAAGAGTAGTAGAAAACAAACTGTTGTCTGTAACCACTTGTGTCACAAAGCTGTAAAATCCATGCACACTATACTCTCCACACAGCAAGTCATAGTAGTAGGTCTGTACAGTACATCAAACATTAGTGGCATATGACTGATTTATACCCCAAAACTTCTACATTTAAATATTCAAATTTGTTCAGAACTTGTTCAGCCACTTGGATGAGAGGCAAAACGTCTTCTAGTATCTTCTATCAAGTCCAGTTGCCCTCAATTCAACCTTTCTTGGACAACCATGACCTGGATAACTGAGAACCTTCACAAAATTCAAATACGTATTCAGCAAAGATGATCATTACTCCACTAAATGTCTGCCTGACTCATAAAAGAGATGGTTGGTACCAAATGGTGTGTGAGCATTCATGAGTCTACACCAAACTGTCTCCCATTGATGTACCATGTTCAGCTGTTACAGGGATGTACAGTTACATATATCATGTGGAATGTCCATTCAGCGTGAACCGAAATTAATAAAAGGGAGGCTTTCTAAGCAAGAACAAACGCATTCACAAAAAAACACATGAAACAGGTGAACTAAATGTGTAGTGCATGCTTAGTTCACAAGATGAATTACAAACTTCTATGACTAACTTACACTCAGCAAGACATTTTTGTCAGAATTAACATTTTAGCAGACAACCAGGTGTTATTAAAACTAAATTTGTCTGGCACAGTGACAATTTAGAAAGTTAGCAAAATCAATATTGTGTAAGCTAGTAGTTGCATGACATAGTCATAGAAACCATCACGGGCTGGTTTATCAAGAGGATTTGAGCAGATGGTTTCCCTTCTCGGGCTCTGTCATGCCTTGTCACATTAGAATCAAATCAGATAAGTTTCCATCACTTTTCAGAAAATGGGATATTCGTTCATTTTCCAAAGCATTTCTGAACTTAGAGCTTTTTCTGAGTTTTCATAACTCTATAAACCCTATACTCACCTACACCATAATTATACCTATCATAGTTCACAATTAAAGTAGCATATGGAGAGGGCTCCTCACAATTTATCCCTGGAGTAGAGCATGTTTTCATATCCCAGTAAAGTATCTTAGTCTGTAATATATAATCACAACTCAGACAAACTGAAGGTCCCCATAGAGTGCAACCTACAGTGCAACCCCACTACTGTCTGCTTTAAATATATAACCTAATGGACTATGCTTAACTCAAAAGACATGTCTATTCTGCCAAGTAATAAAACCCACGACCAGGGCCGTTATATGTATCTACAGCTACAGCCTGAAGACCATGTCAGCTTTACAAGGCTACACAAAAACAAACCAGGTAATTGCAACTTTGTCAGATCATAAGAGCAAACACCACCCACGGAGATAAAAATGTTTTCATCATTCCTCCTTAGTAGCTCAACTTTCTGTTTTACTTCAGGTTAGTCTGATATCCTAGAATACAACCCCCATCCCCCATCAAAAAATATAAATAAAAAGTTCATATATTCTACAGCTTTGACCAACATAATATATAATGTAGAACACAGGTGCATTGGGATTGCCGCACAGAGCATTTAATGGGGAATACTCTTTCACTTTACCTTATTGGGCTGCTAAAATACTAGACACTGAGCTGGCAATGCTGAATGTAAAAATGCAGAACAAAACAAGCATTCTTTATTTACGTCTGCCTGTTGGGTGTTGAGAGTATTCACCATTATTTGCGTAATTTTGTTTTATATATTTACATATCACCCATACGAAGAAAATATGAATAGATAATTAGATACAAATTCCTTCCTTTGTCTGATGTTGAACTGGGGACAAATATTTTATTTTCAAGTGTCAGCATTGGTATACCGTGAACAAAAAGTAAGCTGGGAAGAAAGTCACTTGTGCCGTAGATGTATGGGGTCAAGAAAAATGCACATGTAAAAGTAGTTAAAAAAAGACAAAAACAAAAAAAATGAACGCAGTCTCTCAACTGCCAATCATAGCCTAAGGTCAACTGGAGGAGGAAGGAGAGCACTTGATGACTCATTTTTGTATTCTGTCACGCATTGTAATTTTTGGAGTCATTTTCAGAGCCTTCTCTGTACAGATTTTCAGAAAGTGAATAAGCTAACATGAGGTTAGGAATGTATAAATGCTTTGATCTTTCACTGTCAAATTTTGCAAACAATTGTATGGTATAAATGGAAACATATGCTTAAAGCCATGAATTCAATGTGTACTGCCACATATTATCTCCTGACACCACATAGCTCCGAGTCTGAACCAATGGGCCTCACTTTGAAACGACACAAGACAACGCAAACAAAACAAAAACAAAGAGGTATTACACGTTCACATGTTTTCACATCGGTGATCTAGTTTTTTTGTGCTTTTCCGTGCTTTGAAGTCATGTAATAAGGCTGTGTGTGCGTGTGCCTGAGTGTGTGCTTGTGCATGTGTGTGGGTGTGAATGTTTGTAGGCAGGAGGAGGGAGGACGTCTTCAAATCATGTTCAGGAATCGGGATAAGAATGGAAATAAGTCTGGGTAACATTTAAGAAGATTGAAGATGGACCGCTGGTTAGACGGGAAACATTGAGGGATGGGCAGATGTGTTTACGTGCATTACTCCTGACCAGTTTATTCTGCAAAATGCTACCACCGTCACACCAACCAGTGTGCGGAGGGCTGGAAAAACAGAAGTTGCAACAACAAAAATAAACCTTGGCCTTTTCTCCAAAGCCTAGCTGTCCGTATGATAACATTGCACATGTGAGAAGAAAGCACTGGCTCCCTGTGAAGGCAGGGAGTTCAAATGGAGTGATCTCCGTGAGAGACAACGTTGAAAATGAACATTTCTTCCTGACTCCGCCAGCCTCGCAGCTCCTCCATCTTCGCTGCCTGTGGCACAACATTGCCCTCTGCTGCCTTATGCTGAAGGTGGCAAACAGCGCTTCCACATTAACAAAATCTGTCAAGCCAACAATCGGATTCATACTATAATAAAACACACAAAATTGGTATGAAAACACAAGAGTACTCACTTAGGACAATACTTTGTATCTGCACGAAATAGAATTCCAAAAAGACAAACTAGTTAGAGCTTTGTGAAGAGTTTTACTTGATTTACGGAGATCCGAAGGACTGATAGATAAGCTACAAATGCATTAGCACAATTGCAAAGGCCTATGAAACTTATTTAAAAAATTATCCAATAAAGGCTTTAATTTATAATTAATGGGCTATGCTTGCTACATGCCATACATTTAAACGACATGGAAACCATTTTAGCTAACAACACCATCAAACTGTCAAAAAACACACTCAACTGAAGCCAGTTTTCAAAATAAACCTGTGTTATTCATAAGTTAGACTTGATAACTCAAAAACAACTCCCAAAGCACCCGACACAAAAGGCAGCAGACAGCCTTATTATCAAGACAACGTCTTGGAAGACGCCAGTGGAAGACAGAAATGCACAGCACAAGAAAATAGGTTTAGTGAGAGCTATCTCTTTCTCTCTTTAATCACTGCACATCATTGCTTTTCACACAATATTAAAACCAATCCATCATGGTTGTTGCGGGGGTTTGCAATTTTCAATGAGCTCTCCTGTAATTCAAGAGAGAATTCCTTCCATGACATTATTTGGATATCAAACGGCAATTTGCCACTCATAAACACCAGCATGACTGCAAATGTATTGGGCAAAATCCAATAAAACTGTGGGTGCAGCTCTCGTGGCAAAACACAAAGTGGAGCAAGCCCACTTTATCATCCTGATAGGATATTAGATAGTTTATATTATTACCCTGGATAGATAATAGGATTTGGATTCTTTTTGGGATTCCAACTGTAAACGTATGTATGTGTGTGTCTGTGTGTGTGTGTGTGTGTGTGTGTATAGCTATGAGTATAACATCATAACGTCATACAATGTGAGAGATTCTCGATCAAAAGACCATCAAACAGAGGAAAGGGGTGAAAACAGATGGCAACTAAACTGGAAGAATGTGCCAAAAGCCGTGAGTCATTGTTATCTCTGCAAAAAGACAAGGCATTGTATAACACCCTGCATTTAACAACCAGCCTGTGCTCAGTGTATGCTTCCATTTCTCAAACCGGCTTGTATGACATCTCACACTGTAAGGCAACTGCAGGCAGCTTTGACACTGGAAGCTCAGCAGTGCTCTCACGCAATAATAACAGTGGGTGACTGGCCTCCAACCAGGATGTGCAGAACACCTCATACATTTGAGAGAAGGAGACAGCAGACATCCAGCTGCTCACTAGATATCTGTTCAAAAATAACAATTAAATGGAGAATGACTTCGAAATGTTCAAAACATGAAGTTGGGAGCTTTTCTTTGTTTTTCACACTTTTTCACATGTTTCATTTGGGGACCTGGATGTCAGGGATGAGTATATGCTGAGGTGTTTCAGGAATCCCTGCCGCCAGGGTTACTGCACACCATCATTGAAGGAACTTTCAGAAATTGGGGATTTCCTGAGAGAGAGTTGTCAAGTTTTAAATTCAAAGAATTCTCAGTTTTTACTAAACTCAGTATAACATCTCGAATCACAAACAGCGAAATTATATGACATTATACTGTATAGAATGCCTAGATAGTCTTAACGCCTGTAGGAGGGCATTGAATAAAACCTGAACAGCCTATTATCTACATATTTTTATCTTTTTGAGAGTTTCCCATGATCACAACTATCGAGCTTTAGCATGGCCAGTGATGTACATTTTATTGTCATTTTGTCTGTTATCAATATATCTCACAAAGTTATTGATGGATTTCAATGAGACTTGTTGCGCAGATTGTAAACCATCCAGGATAGAACACATTACATTTAAGTTCTCAGTACAGTAGTGCTATAATTACCACTTTTGAATTTTGGCCTACAATTGCCATTAAATAAAAATGAGGCACTAATTTTGCACCATGCACACTTAGTACAACATTTTAATCTCATTCAAAACAGAACCATCAATCAGCCTAACGTGGAATTATAACAACAGATGTTAAATTTTGTCAATAACCAGACATGGTGGAATCAAAAGTGTGTTTGTTTGTCACTGGGAAGAGGATCATGTAAACTGTATTATAAATTACTATTCATTAGGCCTCAATAGACAACTTGAATTCTGAATTGAATCCCCGTTAAATATTAAGTCCTCAATAGCTACAGGCATCAACATTTGTTTCTTTGTTGCCCTCTCTATCATATGCTTTCTGTGTGTGGAGAATTCAAAGATAACAGTGGATGGAAATGAAAAGAAATGGCATAATAGGAATAGATTTTGACAGTAGATTTAAACTGTGCTTAAAAATTAAACAGCACACTAGTCTTATTCAGGCTGGTTCAGTCAATCAACACACCTATTAAACGAATGTATTCTTGACTGCATGTATTACTGAAACCGACCTCAGTGATGGCTTTATTCAAACAACAATTTAAGAAGAAGAGAATTTTCAGCTGTCTTTTTCTGTAATTTAGCAGCTTCAGCACAACATGAATATTACTTCCCCCCTAAATTATAATATAATATGATTGGTAATTATTTTATTTACTCTTTACAGAGTAATATAAACCTATATGTCATAATGACTTGCAAAACTATCGGATAGACAACTCTGTCCTATTATAAAAGAAAACTGCTTTCAAGCAGTACAGTCTACACATAAACTCTAATCAGAAACAAAAGTGACCAGATGAGGAAAGAAAACTAAATTTGCCACCACTTCACTGGAGAAGCTCTGCTTCAGGCTCAAACCAAGCAGTTTATTCTGCATGACTGAACTCATTATAAGCGAATAAGTTTCTACAGAGGATGTAGTCTGATTTTTGCTCAATTATCTGTGCAAAGGTAGAAAGATGAAACGGCTACCAAATGTGCATTCAAGATAAAATGTGAATAAAAGTTGGATTTCTTTTTTGTTTCTATTGTAAACTAGCCAAATGGTGACAAATATAAAACAAATTAAAGACTCAAATGCACAGACATCAATTACTTGGCTATTTATTTCATCTTGTTTCCAATGCCTGTGCGGTTCATAATACTCTGGTCTAGTTGGCAGAAATTGAAATATTTTAACTGTCAAATGTCAAAAACTACTTAGCATCCCCCTTCTATAAGTCCTTAGCAAAACAGCATAAAAGCCCTGATTGCTGAGAACAAATTAGTCCACAGCTGAATGCAGTGTGTGTAACGTCTAGTCTTTTATTCCCTAAATGTGTTTAGATTCATCATACCATACAAGTCCTTCATGAACAAATGTCACAAAATGGAACAAGAGTGGACATTTTTTCTGTCTGACACTGGCTTTTTTAGCTCATAAAAATTAAAACCACTTAATGCACCACTTAAAGGGAAAGCCTAAACGTTGCACTGTGTAATTCAGTCAAGCAGAATGTGGCTATGGCCAAAGGCTCCGCTGCTCCACACAGTTTAGCTGTAATGTAATGGATGCACTTAAGCCAAACGGTCCATTTTGAATTCATTTAGTTTCTGAGATGGTTTCTGCACCTACTTCTAACAATCTGTGACTGACTAGGTCTGGGTCTCTGCAGGATTGCTGAACATTTTGCATGAGGAACTTATTATACAAGGACAGTAACAGTAAAATGTGTGCTGTAGCTGTGAATACTGGGAGGTTCAACGCATTCTGAATCAAAATTAGTCAGAGTCAACTCTCAGAAGTAACAGGATGCAAGTATAGAAAGTGAACGATGATGAACAATTACACCAATTAATACAAGGCTGAGCTCAGTGAATTTCTTAATACATCAGTAACGTAGACTCTAGTATTGCACTTCCTGCATTGTTTCCAGGTTTCTCTTCTGGCTTTGATGGAACCCCATCCTTTGTTTCTTTTTTCACTTTTTGGCTATTGATGTGAGTGCATAACTCTCTGTGTTAAGGCTGTATTAACCTTGAACAGCATAACACAACACAGTCAATTTAGAACTGCTGATTTACATTCAAACCATAACTGGTTGAGATTTTGTTTAAGGAGAAGGCTAGATTAGTTTAATGGTGCTGATTTAATTTTAAACCCGTCAATCAATGTGTATCAAAGCAACTCAATTGAAGTGGTGAATTCAGCTACCTCATTGAATGATATCTTGTTGTTTTTCATCCTTTGGGGTGAACTCTTCCATGTATTTCCAAAGAAGTGCTGGTGACTGGCATCAAACAGAGTCACCCGCAGCTGGAAGGTCACATTTTGTTCTCCATCTGAAACCTCCTGCAGGTTATAAGGAAGAAACACCCAGAATACAAGTCAACCTTAACACCAGCCCTTAAATATCTTACATTGTATAGCAACACAGGCCAAACATTGGGAACTACTTGGACAATGAATCCAAGTAGCTTTTAAATTAAATCCTCAATTACAGCTGTAATAAAATGATGAAGACCCTATAACTATTTATTCCCCATTCCTCCTAAATGCACATTGAATGGTGGAAGAAAACTGTTTGCCAACTATAATTAAAAAATTAAACATATGTGATGTTTTCCCTCTGCAGACTGGTAGATGCAGGAAAGACTGAATAGTTTGTCTTTTATTGAAAGTATGTTGTTGGTAAAAATCACATCATTGGCCTTGTTAGTTTAGTGTTTAGAGTGATATATGTATATAAACATATTTATGTGATACATTTAATTCTAATTGTGTAAATAAATGTGAACTAAACTACAAAGAGGACACAGAACACTACATGGAGAACTCTAGACAGTCTACCTCATTTGAAGTAGTTGGTGACTATTTATCTAGCTAGCTAGCTAACTAAGCATTTATTTTATACTATTAGCTTTGCACTGTGTTTAAACTGTACTGTGTTCACTCTTTAACCTCCAACATGTCCACACCAACTGTATATTCCCCACTACGGCTGAAGCTAGCACACATAGGCTGTAAACAGACAGTGACCTGCGTTAGGTGCGCTGCGGTGAGCTGGCTGAGGTTGAGCTGGAAGCCGTGGGACTGAGTGAAGTGGCTCGCAACAGCCCGTCGGACTGTCTGATAGTGCGGGGGAACCAACCGGCTTCTTTCAAACACGTCTCTCCAGCCGTCCACCGTGGACGAAATATCTTCTGCCTTCACCATGTTATTTATGTCAGAATGAAATTGACGGAGCACTGCAAATGGTCTCCAAATGGCATGTAATTATGAGACATTACAGCTGCTAGTTGCTCAGATTTGCAAATGCGCGGCCGCCATATTGGCGATAGGTCCTACCATTGCGTTCATATGGTTTTACAAAAAGAAACAATTGTTTTACGAAGAGCCTTCATCTTTAAATTACGACCAATTTCATAAACACAGACGACACCAAGAGACTTCCGTGTTTTAGGCATTTACACCCTGAAACATCCTACAAACGAGCCGTTATTCTGAACTATGACCCCTTGCATTTGGTCTCTCCCATAACGCAGCATCGGTTGCTATGGGAATGCTCACGTTGTCATGCAGGCAAAAAGCATAAACTGCGTCTCAATCAAACAAATAAATCAGTCAACAAATTTCTCACGTCCTTAATTTTCTCTTACACAAACATTGCTGTTGTGGTGTTGTGGTGGAAACCATGTCAGTGTCACATGGACAAAAAAAATATATGAAAAACACAGACACAGACACAGACTCCTAAGTTTTCCTTCAAATGTAACAATTCTTACAAAGTTATTTTATTCAAAAATAAAACGGCAATTGGTTTTGTGAGTGATGTTAAAACCGCCCTTGTTAATTTATGTATTTATTTATTTTTTAGTTATTGGCTAACTAGTTGGTAAGTTTTTGTTTTTCTTAGTTCACTACTGTTTGCTTTTGTTGTTTTTATGGGTTGTTTTTGTTTGTTTATTGATATTTGTTTTTCTGTGTGCTGTTTGTTTAAATAGCAACCATATTTTACATGAGTAAAAGCATTTACCAATCACGTCAATTAAGATTTTCAAACTGTATTTAAAGATGAGCATGAACTTTGAAAGGCACATTAAATGAGCTAGACTGTCGGGAGTCCTTTGTGTAGTGTTCAATTTTAACTTTTAAATTTTACAAGAGGTAGCATATATACAACTTTGAGAGAATCTACCACACACCAACTCAAACTGATTAAACTCACCAAAGCTAAACTAATAATTGTTGTGACTTTTACCAACATCACACTTTCAATAAAAATCAAACTTTTTTTCAGTCTTACGGCCATCTAAAAGTGTGAACATCTAAAACGTCACCTATTTTAGATTTCAAACAAATAACAAACCTGTTCCATTACAAGTTGTTAAATAAAAGTCTACATTTTCCTTCAGACATGTATTTAAAGTAATCAGTAATAATTATTTATTATAATCCATTAGTCCATTATTTATTATCCACAAAAGTACAAAAAAAAACAAAAAAAAAAAAACATGCTTCAGTGCTGTAATACTGCACTGTAGTGAAGTACTTTTTAACAGTCACACGCCTTTCTCGTCTAAATCTGCATCGACGTAAACGATAGAGGGCAGCAGTGCGTAACTGCTGTGTCTAATCTACCGAAAGAGGAAGAAGAATATTTGGAGCCGGAAGCTGGTGGTGTATACATAAACAGCGCAATGTTTGGGCTGTTTGGGAAATATAAACCTCTGAAAGTTCGAACTTTTAACGAAAGCAAAAAGTATGGGGTTGCAGCTAAAAATCTGGAGGAGCTGCTTAAAAAGGCGTGTAAACAACTGCAGGTAACAATGTTTGTTTTATTCACTTTTTTTATTACACCTCAGCCCCTTTGCTGTACGTAGGGGGGCGGAAAACTAGCATAAACTAGAACCATTTACTTTGTGGTGCTTGATTTTCAATTTACATGTTAGCAAATCTGCACACTGGGCAGTGATCGAGAATATAGTTTCAATACTGAAGTTTAGTTCTCAACAATTCTAATTAGGCCGAGGTGGGCATTAGATGGTGATTAAAGTAGAAGAAGATTACTGATATGTCTCTGAGATACTATACTTGTCTAGGATTAGAATTTCTCAGTCATGCCTTTTGCAGGTTGTCGCCTTGCTATGTCCAGTGTCCACATACTTTCTGTTTTTGCATACAATCCTGACTTACCCTAGGATCTTTGTAAACAATGAAATAACCCTTTCTCACAGTCACCATTGTGACTTGCCCAACAATTTATTTGTTTGACTGATAATTCTTATAATATAATATAATTATTAATAATCCCTGTTTTCTATTGTGCTGTGTTAGTTAAAATGGGGAGAAAGAACCTAAAAAACATGGCAACATCCATGAGTCTGACTGTGACGACGAGTCACTGTGTTTATACATCCATCCATTTTTTTACTCAGTTACAATCCCAATCACACCTGTAGTCAATTTAGAGTTACCAATTCCTCCTGAGATATATGTCTTCGGAGTTATCAAAAGGGTAGCCAGATATAATGGAATTTCTTGCATTTATGTGCATTATGTTGTAATCTTTACATTATATTTATATTTACCATTCAAATGAAGTCTGTCCTTCTGACAGTGGTAGAATGGAGCGCAATGTTAATTTTCTTCTGCTATAGTAATACTAACAATTCTAATAATTATCCTTCTGTGTTTTAGGTGCCACTTCCTGGTGCACATGTCTGTTTTTATGTGGATGGAACTGAAGTAACACAGGAATACTTCCCATCTGTGCCTGACAACACTGAACTTGTTGTTCTCTCCAGAGAGCAAACATGGAGCGGAGGTACAGTAGGAGTCGCAGTCTTCTCAAGGACAAAACAGACCAGTAGTATTGTTGAAAGCCAATCTTTCGAATTTTTTTAACCACTGTGCTTCTAATTTCAGTTTTGTGTGATGTCAGCCAGTTGCTGAGCACAGACCGTCATGCAGATCGCCTCATTGAAGCAGCAAAAGACCTCCTCTCTGATGAGCCGTCTCCCAAAAGGCGTAAAATCTTGACTGACCTTTTGCTGAGCCTGGAGGATACGTCTGAACTGGAGAGCAGAGAGGAGGATGAAACCTGGTTCAAAGGTACAAAGTCCCATAAATGAACAGAAGTACTAGATAAACTGCTGTACCAACTGTAAGAGATCGTCACTTCACAAATTACCTCTCTGAATTAAACAGTCCATTAACTAAATATGTAAACAAAATATATGAACACAAGGTCACTTTATTTTATTTTATTTTTTTCCAATTCCATTTCGATTTTTATGTTCAGTGAACATCGATCATTTTCTTAATAAAACTTAAAACTCTTATCTTTTCACCTGCCACAAGAAACTCATATACTAGAATACTCCTCCTGTCTTTCTACTCTATTTCATAGAAAAGCCATTCTCTGTATCTTTTGTTTGAATAATACTGTACATTATTATAAACTAGTAGACTAAAATTGTGAAATATGAAAATGAAATTCAACTATTTAAAACCTCGTCCACTGATGATCCCCTCGATAAGTAGAGATCAGTTGTATGTTATCAGTCAAATATTTTATGCTTTTGATGACACGCAGACACAGAGCAGCTAACATGAATTGAGAGAACGTCAACTTAAAGCAGAAAAATTATGTAATATTTTGACCAGAAGTGAAATTTCTCATTGAAGAAGAAGATTGAAGTCATGCCCTGTCTCTGCCCTGTTCTTCCTGTCTGTCTGTTCTGCTTTACCTATCACAATAAAACAGAAAATGCCAAAAAAAGGATATACAATGGCAAAGTTTGCCTTTGTAAATGAATAAGGGGCTGACTTCATTAAATTAATTTTATTACAGGTGTTCATGTTCGATTTAAGACTAAGTCTGCCTATATGAGGTTCAACTGTGAAGGCCGAATACGAAGCTACTTGAAAGAGGTAAAAGTTCAAAACTTCAATGATGCTTAATGATTCACGACTATTACTTAATGTTCTCCAGTGAGATTTCTAAATTCAAACATAACCATTTTGCTTTTCATCTTTGTGCTCAGGTTGATGAAGCCACTAAAACTATACAGAACCCCAAAGTCAGAGCAGAGTTTGTGAAAATGACAAAACATCTGACAGACATGTTAAAATCAGCCAAGTACAACAAATGCTACTTTGACCGGACTGAAAAGGAAACCAATCGCCTCTGTACTCAGGAAGGATGGTTTACCTGCCAGGTAACAAAAACAGATGTCAGGTTATTTGTTATAACATCGGCTGTCGTAAAAACCATTTAAAAGAGATATATTTTACAGATTTCCGTATTTATGTTGAATCATTTGCCCTGCAGCAGTGAAAACAGGCTGTTTCTAAAGACTGTAAAAGCGTGCTCTGTTCCAATTGACTTTACAACATGGACCTATATTGCATGTGTGTGCCTACCCAGATGTGTAGCCAAGTAAATTCAGACGTGTTACATGTAGATGTAAACATGTTACTGAAGTAAAGGAGCAATATAAACACATTTTTCAGGTCAGGTCATGTGGGTTTGTCGTAATGGATGCTTACCTCTCGTTGTTAACTTCAACTGTTCACACTGAATATTGAAAACGAACTGCCTTGTAAACCAAATACATATGCACATCCCCTTATATATCCCCAATATTATAGTCCAATATATTGATAACACTTATCATGGTTTATAAAATACTATTTGGGGATGATGTTGTCATAGTGGGGCTGTGAAGCCCTTTCAGAAATTGTATGTACAAATGAGCTAGACTTGACATGATAATTATATGAAGATATTTGTCATGGCTTCACCATTATGGTTGTGAATTTCATAACATCATGTTTAACATTCTAGAAGGCAGGGTTTTTTTCTTTGAACAAGACTGTTGTTTACTTCATTTTCTTTCAATCAAGTTAGGATTGCGATTTTTATTTGTATCTTGTGTTTGTGTTTATTCTGTGTGATGTATTACAATATCGGTCTTGTTACATAATGTTACTTTTTCTGACTGCCAGGTAGCCAATCATGTCTCTGGACTTTTTGTATCATCCTGATGGATTAAATGCTGTGTTTTGCATTTTTATTAGATAAATTCAGCCAATCAATGACTACAGAACACTAAAAACTGAGTAGAATGAAGACATGGTGAACATTATATTGTGAATTATTGTATTGTATAAGCATGTACACCTATGCTTTTGGACTACATTTTATAATGTGTTGAAAATCACATGAACTATTTCATTATCAAAAAGATATCATAATGACTTGATAGAGTTTCAGTAGACACACAGATTTTGGACCTTGAAAAATAACAGGATGTGCTTAGGTTGTTGATTAAGCCTCTTTGTCTTATTTTGTCCTCATTCGTCAGGGATCATTTGACCAGGAAGTGTGTGAGTCTCTGCACTCCATTAACCCCTATGGCAGCCGAGAGAGTCGGATCATCTTCAGCACATGGAACCTGGACCACAGGTCAGAGAAAGGCCAGAACACCTTTCACGCCAAGATACTTCACATTTTGTCGCTCAAATTAATACCATGGTGCAAAATAAGCCTAAATCCAATTAAATGTCACAAAGTGTATCTAACCAGCACACAATGTGTCTTCTGTGAGTTCTTGACAAGCTAAAATGTAATAAATGCTAGGGTTTCCTTATTTTCAGTCTATTTCCGTGTTTCACTTTCTCTGTCAAGAAAATTATGTTTCCAACAGCAATTCTTTGTCTGTCTGGCGATAACACGCAGACTTTGATTTGATTTGCATATACAGTAGATGTAATATTTTTTTAGGCAAAAATCACACGTGTATGCTTTGATGGATTGTCAGCAGGACTAATGTTGCCCAGAGTAGATATTAGCTAATGAGTGATAACAGTCTCAATAATTTAGAACAGCTCTGAACAGCTGTTTTCGCTAATGGTAATATGATGAAGCAGCACAGAATGGAGGCTTCCTAACGTAACGTGAATCAGATGTCACATTTATTTCTTGTTAACCTTCTGTCCAGGATTGAAAAGAAGAGGGTGATCCTTCCTGCTCTGCTGGATGCTGCACAGAATCACAAGAGCACTGTCATCAACTTGAACTATTTCTACAGTCTGCTGTTCACTAGGGAGAACCTGAAGCTGGTCCACATCGTGTGCCATAAGAAGGGAGCCCACAATCTGCTGTGCGACCAGAAGAAGATCTTCAAACGAGCCAAAGGAACAAAGGAGCCTAAACAAGAGGCCAAAGGGAAACGCATCCGTGTGGTGTGAAGACATATTTTTACAAGAATGGTGCATTTTATTATCTTACTGTGAATGGTATGCAATGTATGATGCATTGATACAATTATATGATGTACTTAACAGTACTAAAGTTTATAGTATTTTTAAAAATTCTTTAAAAATACTGAATATTTAATTTTATTAAAATTTATCTTTAATATACCTTTGCATGCAGAACATTGCTCAGAGTCTCAGTGCTCTTGAACCCAGTTTTCCAGGGTTGGTAATATTTTGGAAAATTACTGTTATAAATATTAGGTAAAAATCATAATTTTGACAAGTCAAGTTACAACCAGTAAACAATGGAGATACATTTAATCTGCTCTCACATCCTCCTAGGAAATCTTTCAGTGTTGGTTGTCGTGGGATATCCCTATGTATACACAACTACGGATGTTGCTAAAATTTGCTACAATCAAGGTAGATTTCTGCGAGGTGAGTCATGGTCACAGTGCCAGACAAATGTAGTTATGTTTTATCTATTGAAAGATTTAAGTTATGACATAAGGTGAGAGCACTGGACTGACTGTCAGATGTTGATTCTTAAAGTAGTAGTCCATATCGCTTATGTAAGACTAATGTACAGCTAACTAACTACTCATTACATCACAGGAGAGGGACTCTGATGGAAGTGTCACTGGTTTGTTGCAGAAAATAACACCAATCAGCAGGACATGAAATCAAGAACACATTTATTTTGTTCTTTGTGTTAAAACAGTCATGTAAAATGCTTGGCTGCTTGATTTCAGGAGTTGAGTCAAAATGTTGCATAGAAAAAATATAAGTGCATAAATAAGGCATGAGTTTAAATGCAGCAAAAAACAAAATTAATCAATCACGATTGAGCCGTCAGTATATTCATCAAGCTGTTTAACAACACTAGTGCAATTATATGTAACCTCAAAATAAAGTTAGTTTTGATTTTAAAAGGCAATGTTTAACTTTGCCTCAGGTCAATCACACACAAGCATTGCTTAAAAACATTTCATCCTTATTGTATAGTGGTTTCAAAAGTCGGTATGGACGTCAATATGTTATTCTTAACCCATAAAATTCACTTTTAATGTGACTTTGTATCCCATGGTTATAATCTCATGATTGATATAGTCAATGCGCTTGTGTTCCATTATGATGCCAAAAGACTTAAGCAGAGTGCAGTAGTGAGATGAGTTGAGCAATAACATAAGTGAACATAGGCAAGAATCAATACATAAGCTGTGACATTAAAATTGCTTCCTTTGAAACTATGCCACATCACTTTTTGTATTGTGTATTTGATATGGCGTTTATAGGTGTCGTTAAGGGCTGCTGAAAGCAGGGCTGCTTGTGGCTTTTGGCAAAGTTAATCTTAAAGTGCAACGATCATAAAGATTCACGTGCATGTCTAGATCAAACAGCAAAATACATTTTGAAGCAGAACACTGCGTTAAAAAATTTAGGTTAAAAAACAGTTTGGCATGTTCTTTTAAGTGCGCAAGGGCAGCGCTTTTCAACTTAATGTCTAAGGAGGTTGAAGTTGACAAAGTGGTCAAATCCATTAGACACGGAAAGTACCCTGAAACCAGAGTTTGTGATTACTCTACTGCACAGGCATATGACATCTACATTACAGGTCTTAATACCCAAAGCAGAATTTGTGAAGGTCTACAACATCTTAATTATATTTTAATGCAGAGAGGAAGAGGAGAGCGGGTGTTTGTGTTAAAGATCACTCACTATGTTAACATGCACATTATACTGAGATTTGTACTTTGATTGAGGAAAAAAAATTCAAAATCAGATGTATTCATGGATGAAATTAACAGGATTTCCCTCTTCTTTCGGTCAATTCCAATCTCTGCATTTAGATCAGTTAGTCGCATTGGTAGATCCCCAACACATGGGTTTCCACACATGAACCTGACCCAAAACAGATCTAAAAATGATCTGATTCCATTTACATATCTTATCAGGTTCACAAAGCATATCTGATATGAAACATGTGAACACAACTCACGGGTTGGTTGCTCATAACTGCCAATGGAGATGAAGTGATGGTGAACCTGTGATGTAGCTGCTCTGTAAGAGTTGTTTAGTAAGCTGCACAGCCGTACTATAACACCGTTCAACAAGTATGTGTTTGACGTCTATATTTACATCTGACAGTAAGTGCTGTCACTGGTCCAACTCCTTGACACCTTGCACAGACACATGAGCACCCAAAAACTTTCTATAAATGACTTAATGTTTCCCAGTTTGGCAGTTGTTGAGCACCGACTGAATTCATTGTCTGACTCCCACTTGGTGGGAGGCACAACTCCAATTGCATTCTTCAGTGCGGTTAACCTTCACAAGGAGCACCCACGGTCGTCCTGCTGTGTGCTGGTGTGGCCATCCTCCTCCTCTCCATCACTGTCTTCTCTTGCATAGTAATGTCGCCTCCTGTTCCGTATCTGGTCCTGGCTGGATGTTGTTGACGGCCTTTGAGGAAAATCCTGTAAGGGTGAACAATCAACAGTAAAGGAACATTAACAGGATCATAATATGAGCTGCTAACTTTTACAGTCCTACTAAAATGTGAAGTTAAATAATTAAACCATGCAAATACATAGAAATTTATTCATAAAAATACACTCTCACTACACATTACCAGATTAAATGGGTGCCACAATCACTGAAGCCCATTCATAATCTCACTATTTCCTTAATTAGCACACTAGTATCTCATGAGGGCAGGATTGTGATGAGTAAATTCATCACACCAGGCCCAGACTTATCCCTCCATACTGCTATAATATGGTCTGGTCTAAACCCTGGGTGTCTTCCAAAATTCTACTTGCTTATGATGAAAAAGACTGGAATGCTGCATTAAGCTTATTTATTAGTATTAATTAAGGACTTTGTAGTAATAATAATCAGAAACTCTCCAGTGGGCATCTTTTGGGCACGACTAATTAGCCATTAATTAGGATTTTTCCTGTTCCAGTCTGTTTGTCCCTCGCACTGACATCAACAACAGCGTCCTCACCTGTACAACCTCCAGGTTTCCAAAGAACTGCTCCACTGGAAGAATCTGGTTACTGTCATCATCAAGGAAAACACTCTTGTCTGCACCTTCGTAATCCATCTCCTCTGTTTCCTGTCTGTGCTGTCCAATGTGCACTCTGCATCTGTCCAACTCTATCCCCATCTGCACCTCATTCTCTTTGCCCTCCTGTCCTTCCAGTTGTGGTGATGCCAAGCATCTCCTCCTGCCAGGAAGCTGGTGGCATTCACATGTGATGCGAGAAAGTCTCTGCAGAGGGCCGGGTGAGTTACTGTATCCACTGACTAATGAGCTGCTCTGTTGACAGTTTGTTGCTGAATGTGTTTTTGGTCTTTTTCGTCTTGTGGCAGAGGCCTGTGTCAGACAATTGAGACTAATATTAGGCAGATCAGACATTTACAAAATTCAATTCATAAAAAAATTAACATCAGTCTTTTTGTAAACTTTCAAAAAATGAATATAATTCTAGTCATACGTCATAACATGGACACACCATCTACTATCGTGCTGCATAAACACATGCAGGTTATTCTATCCTGTTCAACACAAACCTTTCTGGAACTTCTAGCCCTAGAAGTTTTCTTCCTCTTTCCATCCATAAAGTTTCCGTTTTGACCAGACAGCTACAAAAGGAAGACAAAGTGAACTGTTTACTCCTTTTTGGCAATACAAAGTTATAGCAACATCAAATTTGATGTAAAATTATATACAAACAACTGTTGAAAAAGTTTTATAATTCTGAGATGTGGATGAGTGATCCTTTATTGTCCCTAGGGAATTTGTCATGCACACAACGGCATCAAACATAAAATGCACTTGGGCACTCACAACATATTGTGATCAGACTACTATCTGATCTACTAAATCTCATAAATATGTGTTCAGTCTTGCACTGTGATCAGGTGCCACAATTATAAAACACTGTTTATAATCATTACTATGATGTTGCATGCGCTGGAAACGCAGAAATGAGAAACGGAGTGTGCACGCTGGTACTCAACTTGACCTTTAACAGGTGTAAAAACATTTACAGAACACTCCCACTATTTACCATAAATTATCAAACCAAGTGGATCAATGCACATTGAAAGGAGTCATGTAAGACGAAAAAAAAAAATATTGAGACCCAAATTGACAAACTTTTAGAGATGAAAAATAATTTGTTTGGTGTCGTTACCAGTGGGATAACAACAGAAATTTCAATGAGCAGGGGAACATTGTTGAGTTTTCAGGAGCTACCCTTGGGGAAATATTTACATTAAGCAAATGCGTCTTATGTAACACAGCAGCATATCAGCTGCTCTGTGCTCTACAGTGTGTCTGAAGGCCTCTCCTCTGCGCTCTGAGGGCCTGGAAATGCAGCAAAGCCATTTGAGGGGAGCCACTGTCACTACAGGGTTCTCACAAAAAGTTCACTTTTATACATGCCAGCATTTGTGTTGGCATGTGTATGCACGTTTCAAGCCCAGTTGTGCGTATGAAATATTTAAAAATGAGGCCCCACATCGCTGTCAGAAGTATCGGCTGTCAATGCAATGCTATAGTATGGACACATTTTGGACATAAAATCTGTCCTGTCACCCCACTGCGTCTTCCACGATCTACAAGAGCTTAAAGTTCATAGTTATTTCTAAATTGATAAGTACGACAATGTCCAATGAGCAAATGAGCAATTAGCAAAGACATGGACAATAATGTTGATGCCAGGTGTAAATGAGGCTTAAAAGATGATGGTGAGGACAGAACTAAGAAGATGAAGATGAGGAAAAACATAAGTGCAGAAGACATGCCACACATTCCACTGCCTAAATAGGTGTGTGTTCACCATTTCCTTTTAGGAATATGGTAATCCCTCATCCCAACGTAAGCCCCTATCTTGTGGCTGCAGAAAGTCAATGTATTTGGCTCTAAAATCCCAGTTGTGACATAACCATTTCATCTCTTTGAACTATTAAAATAATTATCAACTCAGTTGGGAAACTAGCTAAAGAGTCTGGTTAATCTTGCCCTAACGTACCAAACCCCTTCCTTCGGTGTTGGTAAGTTAGAGTGACTTTACTCCTCAGCTATGTGACGAAAAATGATTCAGGGCTCTCATATTAACCCACATCCAAATTTTCACTTTTAACCCAAAATTATACGATCGACACGGCCAAAAACTCTTAGTGGAATGTTTCGTGAAAAAGCGGCGCCACGTTTTAACAAAGGTTATTGTGACACTGGACAATCTCCTGAGAACGAAAGTAAAAAGTGTGGTTTACAGCAATCCTTCGACAATTCGATTCAAGGTCCTATCCTCCATTTACTGCACAACAACGAAACGTAAACAAATTAAAGTCACATGACAAAAAAAAAATAAACATTTGAGCGTCTGGTTAGTCTGCGGTGACATAAAACAACTTCAGAAAATAGACGTCATGGGTTAGCTACGGCTAAGCTAACTAAAGTTAACGTGCTAACGCTGGTTAGCGAACCTAGCAGATGGTCCGACCAGCTAGTTATCGATATTTACGCTAACCAATCTGTCCCGACGGTTCGTTCTTTGGCGGACAATCACCTCAGGTCTCATCGCAGGTGGACCGTCGTCTCTGTCCTCCCGTGACCCTGTAACGAAGCTCTCACGCCCGAGTAAAAACGCACTTAGCAGCGCTCTTAACTACAACATGACTTTTCTTACGCTTTAAACAAGCGGCGTAATTGTGGCGTTTCTACCTCCATTTCCTGTAAATCTCTCAGTGAGGGTCACTGCAGGTCACAGCCTACTCACCAGGAAGTATCATGCACCACAATAAATCACATTCACTGTCCTGTCAGTATTTACAATCACCATGGCTGCTTATTTATTTTATTTAATATAAAGTTGACATTCTTTCTCCTTCTTCCCCGTTTTCAGGCACCAGCGCATCTAACTTTATTAAGCATAGATTACAACATTTACCTAGAAAAGTACATGTATAAGGCTTTCTAAAGACGGCATTTGACACTGTTATTTGGTCTTGAATATCAATAGACGTAACGAGTTTTATCTAACCTCTTTTCGTTGCACAAAATTACAGATGTCATGCTTTTATTTTGAAGATCTATTAAACGGCATCTAAAATTGTAGCTTGACGTTTTCTTGGCGTCTCACCTGCGGCCTGGTTTGAACAGCACCAAAATGCGTTTTAGCTGCACAAAGAGCAAAATACGTATTGTGGTTTTGGTATATTTAAAAAAATTCGAAGATGTTGGTGCACAGTTTATGTAAATTAGTATGACTACAATGTGACAGGGGGGTGGCAGAAACAAAATGTAATTTCAGGTGGTAGCCACACGGGGGCGTTAAAGATTTTCTAATTCTCTCCCTCTCTGCAGGGCGCCCAAAGTGGTGTCAGTCTAAATAATGTGATGAATACATGTTTCATGTATTCTCAAATTAACATAAAGGAGACACTTACATTTACGGAGTTTAATTTAATTGTGTTTCAAGTAGAATTCGGTGTATTTTCGGGACTGGCAGGCAGATACAGACAGACAAGCTTCAGGTCTGCCACACCTTGATATTTTGTACGATGTGTGGGTGAGACATGCATGTCTCACATAAGTGTATGAGAACATAATTAGGGGGAGGGGAGAGCGAAAACGGGGAAGGCGGGGCCGAGGGGCTCTGAGTTTGCTTAAAGACAGGGGCCAAGAAAGAAATTTGGTGCCATGCTGTCTTTCACACATTATTGTTCTATAAAGAGAGAAGGTTTGCGAATTCGTTGAACGCCGTCATGGCAAAAACGGGCCCTGGAACCACTTTAGTGTCAATGATCTCAAATTGCCCAAGATGCACCACCGGGTGTCCAAATGAGCTGGGACGGGGATGGTGGATTCGACTCGGACGCACAGCTGTGAAACATTATGACGGCAGAGGGACCAGCATCTGAGGGCTTTCAGTGACAGTCATGGATCATTTTTACCGGAGAAAGCGGGTCGGTCTGCTGAAGACCCTGCTGAGTTTGTCTCTTATTTGTGCGTCTTTCCTAATGATCCATAAACTCAAACTGGCGGAAAAGGACGCAGTGGGAGTCAAACCTATGCCGGATGCCGACTGGTGCGGCTCCGAGTGTTTTTCATTCAAGAAGGGGGTCGTAAAGAGCAGTTTGGGGAGCTCGTCCACGACGGCACCAGGCGACGTTTTGGGTGCGCAACTGGTCTCCAACGGGACTCCGGCTTCCTGGGACGCACAGGTTCTCAACTGCAGCGAGGACGCTTCGGTGAGGACCAAGGACTGGTTTCGGCGCTTGGACCCCAGGTTTCACCAGTTCGTGCTGCACAGACACTGTAGATACTTCCCGATGCTCATCAATCACCCGGAAAAATGCACGGATGGAGAGGTGCACCTCCTTATCGTGGTCAAGTCCGTTATAGAGCAGCACGATCGGCGGGAGGCGGTGCGCAAAACGTGGGGCAGGGAGCACACGGCGGATGGGAAGAAAATAAAAACTTTGTTTCTGTTGGGAAGTGCGACAACAGGCAAAGACACAAAGAACCTCCAGAGGCTGATCGAGTACGAAGACATGATCTACGGGGACATCCTGCAGTGGGACTTCATGGACACCTTCTTCAATCTAACCCTGAAAGAGGTCAACTTTCTCAAATGGTTCGACCGCTACTGCTCTAATGTTCACTTCATATTTAAGGGGGATGATGACGTGTTTGTCAATACAAACAACCTGTTGGATCTCATTGGCTTCAAGATGCAGGAGCACAAGGTGGACAACTTATTCATGGGCGACACCATCTCCAAGGCAATCCCCATCAGAAACCGTCAGAGCAAATACTACATCCCTAAAGAGCTGTATGATAAGCCATATCCTCCATATGTAGGGGGTGGGGGATTTCTCATGTCCTCCTCGCTGGCCAGGAGGCTCTTCGTAGTCTCCGAGGACCTGGAGTTGTACCCAATTGATGATGTGTTTTTGGGGATGTGCCTTCAGAGGCTCCACTTGGCCCCAGAGATGCACCCAGGCTTCAGGACCTTTGGCATCACCAGACGCAGGGTGAGCCCCATGAACAGCGAGCCCTGCTTCTATAAAAACCTCATTGTGGTGCACAAACTGAGCGCACAGGAGCTGCTCAGAATGTGGAGTGTGGTGCACAATGACGATCTGATTTGTGCACAGAGGAGCTCTATGTGGAGGTCAAATGCAGAAAAAGTCAAATAAATCACTTCACCAAAATATTACTGCAAGTCAAACTGCAAGAAATGTCAATGCCTGTGTTTTTTTTGTGGGGCTTTATAACTTTGTGGATTTTAAATGTATCTGCTCGGACATGTAATGAAGGGAAATCAAGATGAGATCGCAGACAGACACTAACAGAACTAATTATTTCACTGGAAAGACTAGAGAGCTTTACATTAACCGTGATCAAAATGTGCATGGTGGATTTTCTTTCCAGTGGTATGAGTGCAAAAGTTTGGCCATGTCTATTTTGTGAAACCACTATCACACAGCTCTGACAGAGGCAACTGCATTGCGATTGACTGAGCAGTACCTTGGGTAGGTTTTGCTGTGCTGTTCTGTTTCGGAAACACTGGGAATATTGCACAGAAACAAATGTTTGTCTGACTTAGTCAGCATCGTGACATGGGTGTAGTTTTCCAATGTTGGTGCCATTTCAGGCTGGAATGGTCTCAGTGATCTGAAGCAGTGGTTCACCGTATTAGTGAGATTCACACAGCTCAGATGGCCAGAAGACACTGGATCTCTCACAGATAATCAGTTGAATATTGTAAGGTGATTTGATGTATTTTTTGAAACATAACTTGATTGTAAAAAGGACTCAGGAGTCACTGTGAGTTTTGACAGCAAATCAGTAAATGACTGTATGCGCAAATATTTAGTAGTGTATGTAATGAAACTGGAAAAATCAAATGGTTTATGTGTTTTGTAAGTTAATATATTTTTCAGTACATGTAGGGCACTCTAATTGTAAAACTGCAGTGATTTCTTTGTTTTTAAGTTAATTATTGTTTTATGCTGACTCTTTTATCTGTGCAAAAGTCGGCCTACAGTCAGGCTAAAAACCAAAGAAGCTAAAGGCCAGTGATGCTGTTGATTTTTGTACATAGTGTAAATAAAACTGACCTGCGTTGGCTGAATACTGACAAAACACTGCAGCATAATGTTTGTCTTTGGACATGATCTGCTGCTGTGACACACTGATATTGGACCACACATTAAACAGTTTGAATTTGAGCATTGAAAAGTTCAATTACATTTACTGTAGATGTGTCTTCGTACAGTGCTTTCCTTTGGTGACCACAGGTAAATTCAACAAAATTAGCTTCATTTACTTTTATTTAAACAAATACATATACATTTACTCTACAAAAATATGCTAATTCACATAAATGCTATTCATACAAGCATAATTAAATATCCACTATTATTAATACAGAAGCAAAGTCCCTGTGGAAGAATACAAGGAGTAGGATATTGGGAAGGATGCATAATTTACTATGGTGATAGTTATTTGTCCCAATATGGCAACAGTCAGCTCTATGAAATAACAAATATTAATGAATCCCATGAGCACTTTGATAAGCTAGTTGTTCAGAGGATCAGACATGCGGCTCCCATTTAAAGTCAGTTTCATCACAACAGAGTAATACACCACAAGTAGAAACATTCTGACAATCACAATACACACTGAGAATCACTCTCACTGTGAAACTCAGTTGTGTGGTTAGTTTGTTTCAAGTGGGAGTGAGTGAAATGGAATTTACTGGGATCTGCCAGGGTCATGTCATGTCATGTTTTGAAGACATCAAGCAAATGTGTGGAAAAATATATACTCACCACATAATAGACATTCATCTCCATTTTACTTGTTTTTTAATTATTATGTTCTTTCACGGGGGCATATACAAGATTGTAGATTGTCAGTAAGCATAAGAGAAAACATTTAATTAAATCCATACATATTCTTCAGTATGTATGTGGAATAGTTACGCATCATCGCTTTGGCTTTTAGTTTAGCATTCATTCTTACTCAGATTGCAACATCCACACCTGTAGAAAATAAAACAAAAATGCGCAGTTTAAAAAGCACTAAGCTGACAGTAGAGCTACACAATGGCTTTTATGGTTATACAGCCATAGAAGTACTTTTGGTAGGAATGCTGGCACATTGGAGCAATGAGTTGACACAGAACTTCATTCTTGTGTCGTTACTGCTAATAAATGTGTTTTTCAAAGTTTCACACTGTCACTCAACTCTGATATGAAGTATACAGGCAGTCTGTGTATAAAAATATATATTTTTTACTGCAGAAATAAGAGATAGTCAATCTAGAAGAAAATCCTTACCTGAACCGTTCCTTAATTCAGTTTCCACACAATCCTACATGACTGTTTTACAGTGATTTAAATGCTGACTTTTACTGTATAAATATAAGTAAAGTGGTCCACTTCGTGATCATGTCTAGCAATCCATCCCACCGCCATGCCAAAGAATGGAGGCTCAACATCTCATGCTGCTGTTTGCATACATGCATTTCCTCTTCTGAGATTTCCTGTCACTGAAGCCTAGAAAGCCGTTAAAATACATTTAAAATGAATTCATGACATTTGTCTTATTGTGAAGATGGGACTCTTTTCCCCCCTCTAATTTGTGAATTCAGCTGACAAGTTAGGTATATCTTTACGAATAAACACAGATACTGAAGTGTAGATCCTCACAAATCACAGAGTATTAGAAGTGTCAATCCAAAAAAGCTCTTTAAAACATCTATCAGTGGATATCAGTGCCAACCTCTAAAACCTATGAAAAGCTTTTTAAAAGAGCTGCCTATACATTATGTGGGCGTGACTACATGGACATTCTTCTGTGTGTCTCATGGTTCCTCCAGGTGCTTTTGAGGCAGCATCATCGCTTTCCTGGTGCTTGTCTGATGGGTACAGGTGCCAAGGATGGGATCCGACTGCCTCTGCCCCCAGGCCTGGCTTTGGCCCCCGCTGACCAAGTCTGCTTTGACTCTGCTCCACCAACAACCTTGCCTAGACAAACCGATGCGTGTACAACACAAAGAATGACATTCTCTTCCAAAGAACAAACGTAAGCACTTCAGCACAGTGCCGGGCTCAATCATTGTATGGAATATTTCTGACTAAACAAAGCAGCTTGCAGTAGCAGTGTTGTGGTTATAAACAGGGAGGTTTCATGGGATACACAGCTGGTGCTGCCTGCATCTCATAACACCTAAGATCTTGTTGCTTACTGTAAATACTAAACAGCACGCAGGGAGGAGCCATCTGTGTCATGATAACAAGCAGGACACGTGATATTTTACAAATAACATGAGAAGCATCTGCAGCTTTTAGTACATACAGAGATTATTCAACAATATACCACACAGTTAGTTATTCTTTATAACCACACAGATTAAATTGATCATGTTCATTAAATGGACATCCACCAGCTAACAGGAAAGCAAAGTTCCTGAAATATCATCCGGCCCAGTCAATGTCTACCATTAGCAAAGGTAAGGTCTCCGAATCATTTCACTGTAATAGATATTGGTATTTTTTACCTTCAGAGAAACAACAATATACTGTGGTGTGTTAAATTATGTCTCAGTATATCATATCTGAGCCTTACCAGTGCTTTTTTACATTGAAGTTCTCAAAGCCCAGTCAAAACAAAGCCTCAAGGGTTGGGGCAAAGTGCCCAAATTCATTTATCTCTAAAGAACACAGAGCAATTTACTTCTATGGATGAAAAACCCCCAACTGTGAGTGGCAAGTTTTTCCCCTGGGAGTGATAAAAATATAAGCCCTTACTGTTTATTCATATCTTGGGGCAAAAATATAAACTTTATCTTGGCTCTGCCTCTGTCGACCTTGGAATAAATCTTATATTCCTACTCCATAAGCAGGAGAGGCCATGGACTGGTAGCCTTCCAAAAAGAATTAATTTCTTGATGCAATGTTATAAGTCACTCACTGACAGCTAGAACAGTCATTGCAATCACACTCAAGTTGGATACATGAAGACTCACTACACAGGCAACAAATAAAAACTGACAGTTTTTACATACGTCATTATGTGCTATGAGGCAGAAAGCCATAGTGGAAAAGCTGCAGCTTGAAATGTTACCATCTTCTATGGACACTGTCTATAGCTCTTAAATGGAGTGTTGGTGAGGCAGGAGTGAGTGTGTATGAATGCTTTACCTTGTGTTGGCTGGGTTCTCTGGGATACCGCAGTCCTCCGTGAGTTTTGTTTACAGCCCTGCTTGCCCATGAGGTGAGCCTTCCAGGCCTGGAACAGGGACAAAGTAGCTCAGTGAGTCTGTCTCTCTCCAAGTTTCTTTCTCATTCAGCAGAACCACGGGTGACTGTAGACGCAGTCAGGACCCAAATGGCTGCCCTCCCTCCCATTAACAGTGCAGTCTTTCATAGCATCTGTGCTGAGAACTCTGGCTTGGAGTGTGTGACGTTCACTATAATTTTTCCTTCACTGAAGTTATGAGGTGTTTATGTGAGGTGACAGAGACAAGGCTGCATGTTGTGGATCTCTATGCAATGTATCCGGTAGCATTTTTGAAATAAGTATATTAAGGAACCACATTTCTAAGGTTGCATCGTAACTGCCACTGTACATTTCAACCCCTGGCTCATCTGCCTGGATAAACTCCAGATCATTCATTTCTTCCAATATGCTTTACCAAAAGGTGCATTTTGCAGTGAGGCAAGTGGCTCAGAGACTAATCATGAACTGTATCCCCACTTATCAATATATCAGACAACAGGGTTCATAAAGAATCTCAATGAGTAGAGCGAGTAAGTTTTGGGAAACACATAAACAAAAGTCCAACCTGAGGCTCCAGTTTTTAAATGGATCTGTGACATCTTCTATGCCTTCTGAGTTTATTTACATAAAAACAGTTAATTCTGCTCACCTAAACAGGAAATTCTCCCTGATGAGCACTTCTGCATGGTATACTTAGGCAAAACACCGCATTGAATGAATCAGCTTTGAATTATTGCCTTTGCATAAATAATCTTAAAATAAACATTTACATATGTCAAAATCTCTATAAATTCTGTCAGCACAATCACGTCTTTTTTTTTGGCATTTTCGCCCTAGTATGTTGGGTACAGTAGAGAAATAATTCATAATCTCTTACAGTAAAAAGTTTTATCACCCTATTTGGACAGGATGTTTCATTTCCATACTTGGTAGTGTTGTTCGTAACTGGGCCAGAGAGGTCCCAGCACTAATCACACTGATTCTAGTTGTGGTGGGTTGTTGAAAGGTGAGCTGTTTGACTTGATTAGACCTCACAGTGACAGAAACCAAGATGGCGCAGTAAGGAAAGGAGATACTCTTGCCGTGTCTCAAAGAATTGTGTACATCACGCATCCATTTTGACCTTTGTTATCAAGAGAGAATTGAATAGATGGCTAAATAATAAATAAGAAGTTCTAAGGTTTACGGATATGATTAGGCACATACGTTCACTTTGTATCCTACACTGGGCAGTCAGCAGAAATACTAGAATTGTTTATGTGAGGTGGAATCAAACTATTTTTCCCTGTGGGTCTATTTTGTATTACCAAATGCGCCAATATGCAATGATACATTCAGATACTCATCTCGATTAATATTTAACCGAGATGAGTGGTAAGCCACTTAACTCCACCCAGAGGTGTGGGTGTCTTACCTTCTATACAAAAGGAAGAGCACTGCCACCAAATATCAACATCAGTTGTAGCGATAACAAGAAAAAAAAATACAGTCTGTCGTTTCTTCCCTCTAATCTCTACGGAACCTGGAGATCATGATCATACTGTTAATTTCTTTGAGACAAATTGAACAGCCCAGTATACACAATGGATTTTCCTCTTTTGAAGTCTCTGAAGGCCAACAACAGCAGTTACCTGCACAGCTGTTTGCTCCTTAAACCTGATATTACATGCTTTAGCTCAGTGATGAGGGAAATGCAAAAGAGAGTAGCACAGAGTCCATTCTTTAGGCCAAAGTCAGTAACCCTCCATAATTTGTTTTTGGAAGCAGCTTGTATATAATGTACAAATAGTGTATGATTTTCTATATTACATTCTGCATGAAACTAGCTGACGTGATGTTTTTCACATTAAAGCTACATCTTGTATGTAACGTGCATCAATTTGTAAATCAATTTCAACATTCATGGCATTACCTAAAACTACAGTCACGTGGAGGAGGGGTTATAAATGTAATGTAGCTACATCTATCTTATATAATTTATATGTATAGAATCTCACCTCTTCCCCAGGAATGAAGTTGCTGTGACACAACGGACAATGGCTGGAGTCTTTACTTGAGGAGGGAGCTAAAACAGATAGAAACACAACACCCCGAAGCTGCTTGTTAAACGATTACAGGACAATGACAAAATCTGAAAGGACAACTTGTGTTGAACTTAATGTTCCCCTTTCTGTTTAAAACTATGTTCTAACTCTCATTTTACATTTGATCTTGTTGTTTGTTTTCCTCCTCAAACATTATTTCAGACAAAAGCAGAAAGCGAAACATGTTGTTCATTAGGTTACAAGACCCACCCTCGTTTCAATTATTCATACACACATATGGTTGGTGATTGAGACATTGCCTTCCAGACATAAGGGCTACAATAAAGGAAGTACCAAATGTGACTGTCTGTGCTTAGCTCCTGTATTTTTCAATACTCTTTGCTTGATACTTAATTAGTTTGACATTGAATTTCAGCATGGGTAGATTGAGATTGTTTTTGCTATACTCACTTTTACTGTGGTTTACATGGTAATATTTACATTATTGAGGTTATGGAAACTGATTAGCCTGACAACACGTTATGTGTTATAACATATCTGAGAACAAAATATACAACAAATAATGAATAAATAATGCTATATTATATTACTATATCATTATTATTAGTTGCAGAAGTAACATTATAACCAAGCACAAATAATTCCTAAATAAGTCAAAACAGAATCTATCACATCAAATAGAGGTTTTATTGGGTTTATTGGGTTTTTATTGGGTTTATTGATTTTTTTTTACAACAATTGAAGAATGCCTTGAAAAGTCCTTCCCTTTGAAAACAACCTTCCCTTCCAATGAGCATCTTCCTGGCTGAACTTCAGAACAGGCCAGTGACTTTTACAAAAAAAATATGTTTTGAGACTGACATTCAGCTAGCATGATGCAAAGAGATAATGTGACCTGAGAAGGCAATGGAAATGTCACCAGACTTTAGTTTGGTGATTTATATATATATATATATATATTCCATTTATATTACAAACA
The DNA here is from genome assembly GCA_900303265.1 of Brotula barbata. Lineage (NCBI taxonomy): Eukaryota > Metazoa > Chordata > Actinopteri > Ophidiiformes > Ophidiidae > Brotula > Brotula barbata. The sequence continues at coordinate 50,529 of OMNV01023713.1, forward strand.
GAACAACAAAATTATTAATTTTTAGAAAATAGCATAGAAGCCAGACGACTGAACATTAAGGACTCACGATTGCATGAAGATCCCTGGATGTGGTGAGTCATGTCTTCAGTGACCACAGCCTCTGAGCAGCGCAGGCATTGGCCAAATTTGGAACTGCTTTCACATTCACCCAGTAGGTGCTCTGTGAGACTGGCTATCTCCACTACCTGTGGACACAAAGCAGAGTTTTACACAAGCTGTTCATGCCTTATTATTGAGGTTGTCAATACACAACAGAGGATTTGATGGGCAGAAGATCATCCGTTCGAATTCACTGGATAAGATGCACTTCCTTGACATATAACATGTTGCTTTCCTCAACAATTGCAACTTGGGTGTCAAAAAGTAACATGCATGACAACAAAGCATAAGTGACCAAATGTTTGTTTGTTTGTTTTTTACTTTGGATAAATACATCTTAAGCAACCTGCATTTCAAGTAGTTTCATTTCATTTTCTTTTTGGTCAGTGAAATGTTTTTTACATCCAAATGAGCCTGATAACATATTATGATCTAAATGATCGCCCACATTGTCACACTGCAGACAAATGTTCATCCCTCATTTGACTATTCTTTGGATTAATCAGAGAGAGGATTAATGATGAAATATACCTGTTTACATTCATCGCAGCGTCGCAGCATAAGACAGTGCTTCCAGTAATGAAGGTCCAACCCATCCTCAGTGAATGACTCATCCTGTTTCCCACAGAATATACACAGACTAAAACATATGGGATAAAAAGAGTGGAGATATAATCAGGTAAGATCATAAAAGAAAATTCTGCTAAGGGACCTTGTTAACAAAATATATAAAATATAGAACAGCTAATTTGACAAGAAACATAAAAATTACATTAAAGGAAAAAAAAAATAGTACGCAGTCAGACAAAAGAAAGTAATACCCAGAAATCTTTCATACAATTTGCCATCTAGTCTAATTTTACAATTTAGAATTAAGGTCCATATTTTAACATGACACTTACTTGTCAAGAAAGTCGACGACTGATGGCTGGATTGTATGCGTCATCTTTTTCTGGGGCAATGTATTGACAGCTGGAAAAGAGATCACTTATTACGGTACTTTTCTCAGCAACATGTGAGTCATAAGTTGTGTATCCATTAATCAACGTTTTGTATAATTTAAAGTCGAATCAGATCTGTGGCCAGTGTCAAGGTGTTGTTTCGTAAGCAGTGATACCACAGGTCTTTGAAAAAGAATTCATGACTTTTTGTCTTTTCTCCACAGTGCGATAAACAAATCAATCAATGAAAACACAGTCTTGATCGGCAAATAAGGGCAAACATGGATGTTGTAAGCATTTTCTGGCTTTTACACATAAATGTGCCGACGAACGACGAAGGCAACAAACATCTACTGTATACTCTACAATGACCGACAATGACTGAGCAATGACCATGTCACAAAAGTGGACAGTTCATATGGTCCAAATCATACTTTTCTGTGCAACAAAGGAAACTCAATTTGAAGGCTCCATTAGTGCTACGGCTTCTCATAATTAAGATATGTTTTCTCATAATAACTGATGACTCTACCATCAGCCTATTCGAGCAGTGGATTGACAGCAACTCCTTTTTATGTGGCATAAAAATAAATGAATCTCTGTTTGGACAATAAAGACATACAGCAGACCTGGTGGCTCACTTTGCACAGTAAAGTACAGTACAGGTTTTACACGAAAAAATGCAACAAATTAAACTAAGCAGAAATGTCTAATAAAAATAAATTATTTTTCATTATTAACTCTCCCAATGAATTAAAATTACTTATCTGTACACCCCAGTCAAACTTTTCTAAAGTTAATATTTTCAGTAAATGTAACAGGCCACAAGATAGATATACAGTTGAGTTTTTAACATGAATTTAACATTTGATACAGTCTTGACATGACTTACTGGTGTGATGGCATTAACAGCCCAATTAGGACTTTTATTTAGCTGTTTTGATTTGCAGCTTTCTATTTGAACACACACACACATACTTGTTTCATCAGCCTTGTTGGTCTCTTTCTCAACCTTTGGAGCTATCCTGTATGTTTGTCCTTTGGTGTTTTCACTGCCATCCTCCTTTACAAGAAAAATGTATAGATTCATGTCAGGATGCAAAATGAGACGTTAGCACACAAGATAAGGTCTAAACAACTCATACAGTAATTTCAAGCTTGAGTTCACGATGGAACTCCTCAAAATGCTTTTGATGAGATATGTCATATCAGTGGTATTATCTATATGTAGTATAAAGTAGTTGTACTGGGACCGATTTTCTACATATGATCAGCCTATGTGGCAGCTATGTGGGTATTTTGAAATAACTACTAACGTACTAATCAGTGGCCATTATGAGAAGTACCGTAATGTAAATGCGATCAGGATGATAGCTGTATCTATTGTGATCTCTTCCAGTTCCAGAACTTTTTCAGAGCTCTCCTTAATTTACAGTAACTACCACATCAGCATAACACCAAATTGTTGCTCATCATGCCAAGCTTGTTTCTGGCTTGTATTCTGTCTTTTTGTGATTACATTTCTTAAACGTATGCCGCCTGTGAGGCTTTATGGAAAACAGGACCAGAAATTTTAGCAGTCTGGCAATACTCGTGGCAACATGGTCATTACCTAATGGAAAAGCCTAGTCTCTGAAAGGGCCAGAGAGGAATTCAGCATCACCACCACATTAGCTTTGGAATAAGGCCTGATTTTTTGTTGTCTATTGCTTCATATGTAAACAATTTTTTTGGGGGAAAAGAATCTATCTTCACTAAATTCTGTGCTATTATTATGAATAATGACTATGTTATAAGTGTGGATATAGTGACTATGTTTGTATGTAATGACTAATATGAACAAACTATTGGGGAGGGACTGAATAGGGCAAAGAAACAGACCCGGCAACACCGTAATCGTAGAGAGAGAGAATGTTGCCAAATTGTTCTGTTGCAATGTCACGGCAACAGCAGTTAAATGAATGCATACTGTTTGGCCCAGTGGTTTGTATTCTTTTTATACCAGGGATGTGAATACAAAAAAAGAAAGGAATGGCTTGGGTGGTGGAATCAATCAGCTACATGTGCCCCATGGGACCCTGCATGCTCTTTTTCGTAATTTGTCAGGACTGCTGTCACCTGTAGACAGCTGCACTCTTTTCAATGTGTTCCCATCTGCCACTTGGAAGGGTTTCACTGTCCACCTAGCAGCTGCTCCTGACTGACTAATATCTTTAAAAGACTGAACAGTGCAAACACAGCCTTCAGTTAGAAATTCAATGCTAAAAATTTTAAGAGACTGAGTGACATCCACAAGACGTCATAAATTTTGAATTTAGTTACATTGGAAATAGTAGATATGAAATCAAGCATTATGTAGAGAAGGAGGGGCAGCAATGAAAACAGATTCTTACCTGATTTTCAACCAGCTTTCCATCAATTTTGGTAAAGCGATCAAAGAGGGTTTTGTACAGGAAACTGCATTTATTAGGTTCATTGGACGGAAGATAGTGAAGGACAGCACTTCTGTACTGCTGGTACATGGATAGGATGATGCGCACTGTTGGCTCTTTTACTACAGAAGCATTGTGCTCCAATGCTGCTTTACAGAACTGAAAGAGAAAAACAGATTTTCAATAACAATATGTCAATCTGTGCAAATAGAGAAGCAATTAAGACATTATTTTGCTACCTATTTAGTAGCTAACAGATCTAATTTTATATATTTTACATGTCTGACCTCATCATATTTTAGATGTGTCAGAATATACAGCAATTAACAAACTAAAATATTAGTACAAGCACAAAAAAATTAAAAGTTTCATCTGGCCATGTTTTGTTGTATTGTGTGCACATTATGATATTAAGAAAGAAGCAATTATGTCAGGTAATCTCTGTGAACAAGAGAACCAAAACAATGGTTGTCCTTGCAATAGAACATTAATATCTCACGGTAAACTGTGTGCATAGGGCACCCAGCCCTGAATCAACAGACTAAGGGGCAGGGTGCTATTATTCTCTGTTGTCTCTGCTGGCCACTTCTCATTTTAATTACAGGAAATTCAATCACCCCTTTTTCACTCTGGCTCACGCCTCTAAGGATATCACCCAGGTAACAGAGGGAGAAAAGGAAAAATGTTCACATCATTGCTCAGTGAAGCCTGCAGAGCTGTCAAAAGAGCTTCTCACATGAGCTTTATGAAAACAGAAACCAGTGGGAGTTTTGCGCACATTTAGCCTGCAATCAACTAACGTACATCTTTAATTAAAGGGGAGATGTACTGTTTTCATTGTTTTTGATGTAAACATGGTTTTCACTTACCAACTATGCTATTAAGGGCTCATTCACAACAAGAGAAGTACAGAGGTTCATTTGTGTTCATTGTGACGAAAGTTCAATAAGAATATTATCCATCATAAGCTGGTAGGTCTTAAGCAGTTAGAGACACCATCTGTAACCTAAAAAACAGCTGCAGTCAATCAAAATATAAGGTGAATAGGTTAGAAATGGTTAGCTCTCCTATCACATCTCCATCCAAGATGGGAAATGTTTCCAAAGCAAATAAATGACATGGCCAACACAAAGAGGTCAGGCAGTGAGCAAGCATGCACAAACATGCAAACACAGGCCGTCCATAGCCACCTGTGTGGCTCTGGCTCCAGAAGGCAGGGAAACTCAGGGCAAACCTAACAATTTGCCATCAGTCATAAAGGCCACGCAGTCAGGAGAAGGACTGAATAGAGGGACGGGTCGAGGGCTGCTCGTAAAGTACAGATGGAGGGACAGGACAGTTCTTTGGCCTGCCTGGCCCTGTCAACAATGGGATAGTTTCCACATAGATACCAGGTCACTACTGGAAGCCACGGAAGTATATAAGGAGAGTCAGTGACAACATTGACTCTGAAAACTGATAGCCTGTTTGGGTGAATTTGTGTGAAACGGTACAGTCAATATTAGTTTCTGAAAACAGGCTCATTCCTGTTATACAAAGTGTGTCCTTAGATTACTGGAAGCAAATGACGAAAGAGCAAGTTGACATTTTGCCAAAATGTGGCAGACGATGTTAACAGCTTCATTACCAATATTTGGAATGTTGGAATCTGTTAAAATTAAATTTAAACTGCAATATGTAATTTTATTTTATATACATATATATACACATACACAGTATATATATATATATTTGTATATACACACACACACACCCATAATCATGCACACCACCAAGGCAGGCGCGGCCACTTCACTGTGGTGGAGCCTGCTTTAGAGGACGGAACTCTGTGAAATAAGTGTGTGGGACTAAAATAAAAGTTAAACTAGTAGGGCTCCAGAAATTTCATAATTTTCTAAATTTTAAAACGCCATAAAATTCCATGATTCATGACGATATTGTTGTGACAATGGAAAAGCATCTTAAAATCATTTTAGACGGTACCACAAAACTTGGGGCCATGTTAAATAACACGAACACAATTAGAATATATGAGCACTTCAGTTCAGGTGATTCCAATGACAACAGATTGAGTGTCTATCAATTTAAAATTACTATTACCCTTTGATATTAGTCCATTCTGCAACCAAAGTAAGTTAGCAACACAGAAAAAAATAACCTTGCTTTACCATCATGACATTGTCCAGAGTGAACCCAGAGTTCTCAATGCCCAGTTCTGCAAGCAACTTCTCCAACAGTTCTACCCGACTCTGAGCCAGCCGACGGGGGAAGTCAGGTTTGAAGGGCTTGACCAGTTCAGTAGGGATTACCTGTAGGACCCGCACCTCCTTCAACCCAGCAATTTCCTAAAGATGGGAGATACAAGGAGACCAGATTTAACTGCAACCAGATCGTAGTGGCAACAAACAAAAATTTAGAATCAACCATCACAGTGTTATTGTTGACAAAAAAGTTGTAAGGCATTCACAAATCAAAGCTGTGTAATGCCCACACGTTCTGTCAAAACACAACAACTACAGTATTTAAGTTAGTTGGAAGATGGTTCATTTGGTCAATGTAATGTATGGGACACAGAACAAATAAATTATTCAAATATATGGTAATATAATATTAATATTAAAATAAATCAAAAAAGTTTCTCTCTTTCTGTTTATATAAAAGCTTATTGATTATGTCAGAGGAATAACGTGTACATATGAGCAATGAGTAAACGTAATTTGGCTTTGACATACAAAGAGTCATTCAATAATTGCTCTGACGGAGCTCTTAATGGGTCCTGAAGGGATGGGCAATGATTTCAGAGGGCAGTCGTGTGTCTTTGGGGAGCAGTGGCCTGACAAAGCAACAGCTCTTGAAGAAATCCTCCCTTTCTTACTCATCTCAACACACACACAAACACACATATATAGACACAGGAAAGCGAGCGACAAAATGTTCTTCAGTATATACTGTATTCTTTTCAGACATTCATGCACACACTGCTTAACCCACCAGCCAGTAACATTTTCCAGTCTCAGCACCAACACGTAAACGTGTAAGGGTCACACTCAAGTAAATTGCACAAATAACACACCCAATGCTGTATTGCACATAGACCAGTAGCTGTGTTGGACTTACAGGCTCAGAGGAGGCAATCTAAACAGCCTGAGGTGACTACAGAATGTGGGTTGTTGGAGTGTTAGGCAGATCATGAAAACACCTCAGACACTTCTTAATCTATCTGCCATTGAAGTAAGAAGTATGCTGATTTATTGCAATTCAATGAAATAGATAAAACCAACAGAGTAGCAAAAGTGGCATAAATATAAAAATCGTACATTTGGATGATATCCCCCATTCAACACGTTGCAGCTCTCTCTCTTACTGCAGCACATGATAAATAGACGAGATATAAATAGATGAGCAGATTCAATGCCGCAGTCAAAATTACACTACCTACCACTGCTAAACACACACTCTGACCATGCTTGAACTGAGTTTACACCATGAAATGCTGCATACTTCTACATCTACAAAATAACTGTTGTTCGCAGTAGAGTTGTGGTCAGGGAAAGACACCGAATACCCATCATCCATTCAATTCATCCTCTGACATATCCTGTGTAGGGTCCCAGGTAGCTGCAGTCTATCCTCTGTGTTACAGATCAAGAAGCAAGGTAAACACCTACACAGTTCGCTAGAGTATCACATGGAGACAAACAAACTCATTCAGTCTCTTACATTCATACTGAATCACAATATACAATTTCTCCAGTATCTTAAGAGTGTGAGGAAAAACCAGAGGAAACCCATCCAGAACATCAATGGTCCCTTACCCTCTATCGTCATTAATGAATACAGGAATTCCACTCATTGGCTCATGACAAATGTTTGTACTGTTCATTTTAGGCATTCTTTGTGAACATTTCGTACAGCACATTTGAGCACAACAAGAGGGCATAGAAGTGTTTAAATAATAGCATGTAATACAAGCCTTTTGACAAATGCTTTTACAGCTAAAACAGGATTATTGCAAAGTGGTTAAATTGTATGAGAACATAGAAACTTTCATTATATTTTAACCTCAATTTGAATAGCGGCATATTTGACTATTCTCTTACATTAGTAAGTAGAAACCTGTCTAATCTGACTCTTTTTACACAGACAAATTTCTATTTAAATGGTTAATATCTCTGACTGACTACATTTATCCAGTACAAATCTGTCTGCATGATCTAGCCTGGAATCGAACCCTTTGCATTTCACTAATAACATAATGGTTAAATATGGGGGAATACACCTTACTTAGGGACATGTGTGTACATTCATTGTCTGTTAATTTAGCAACATCAGTGTTTATCCACCATTGAAGACAGTCAAAACTGTGGCACTCCCTAACAATACCTTCACTGAGGTTTTCTTCCCTAATGCCTAAGAAAGCATGAGTAATTCAGCAGCAGGACACAATGACCAGAGCTGAATAACCAATAGTGTGTTACCAGAAGAAAAAGAAGCTCGTGACATGCTATACGGTAAGAATCACTTGAAACTGCTCATCCAAGTGTGTCAAAGTTGCACCTAGGATCCTGTAACAAGTGAAATCATGTCTGCCCTTCCATGTATTTCACTACAGAGTTGTGTTTGATAGCCAGTATGGAGAGTAAGAACTATTTCACCAGTTTATATTGGAAAAAAATATCTCTTATTAACTCAAGATGATGACGATTTCATCGTTAGTGCAGTCAGTTCAGTGTGTCCATAGATGTTTTTCATGCCCGACTAACATTAGCAACAGGATTCATGACAAAACTGTCGTTTAAGAACAATACCTGTATGAAGGCAGTAGCTGTTTCTCTGAGGCGGCTGGGTGAATCCCCCGTCCTTGCCAGTAGATCATGGCAGGTCTGTTCCAGGCAGTAGGTCAACAGAGCCCGGCCTGGTCTCAGTTCTGGAATCACCTTGGTTAGCAGCAACCGCAGCAGGTTCAAAGAGGCATGGAACACCTGAGGAGAGAGCAAGCAGAAGTTCAGCTGAACCCGCAATGTACATTCCCAAAAAAAGGCATCACCGGGCTGAATCCAATTAGCAGAGAGGCTAGAGGTGGCAATGTTTACTTTGAGCTGACTAATGCATGCAGGAGAGTAGAAGTCGGTAGTTGACAATCAGGACTGGTACTCAAAAAAGCGTCAAACACATCTATCAATCAGAAATTTTGCCCAATCTGCTTCAGAAAAATCTGTATGGCTTCAGACGGGAACAAACAAGTATGCTATTAATCTCTTTGAAAAGGGCCAAAAAGTTACCACTTTATTGCTGATATATAAGTAGACATGTTGCATTAATGGAACATTGTGTAAATCAATGTGGCAAAGAAAATAAATTAGCGGAATCATTGCAGTGCTAGTTTTTCATTAGTAAATACACTTCCAGGGAGAGTACACAAGACCATCCTTGTCAGAATTGTTTGTTTAAGAAAGCCAGTTCTGAGGGAGAGAGCTAGAATTCCATATAGGACAGGGGTAACATTGTAATGAATGTGTGGGCATGTTTCATAAGCAAGACTATTAGTTCTGTTGGTAACACTTTTACAGTTGACATCCAGTGCACCTTAATGGGTTTGAGTTACTGATACCAGTCACTTTTGAACATTACAGTATTCTTACTCATAGCATCAAAACGTCTTTTGAGACAATGACTCACAGAAAATATTTTATCCGATAGACACTTCTTAACCACAAAAACTGCAGCTTTTATCATGTTCCTAAGGTCTTCTTTGGGGGTTGTGGGTGGCACCTCAAGCAGCTTTTTATACACAGTCAGCACAGCATCCATTCTGTAGGTCCAGGATTTGGAGTACAACCCAGCCACCTAGAAGGGAACAAGGTGAGTAGACATGGCATGGGGTTTACACATTACAAAAATGCAAACATCACATATATGCCATATGTGCAATAATTGCAATGTATGGATGAATGGACTGCATTCCCATAGCGCAAATTGGGGTTAGGGTCAACATGGAAGAGCATGGAATCAAACCAGCAACCCTTACGCCCTAAGTCACACCACCTGGATATATATACCATTATAAGTAATATGGATGGCCTTCTATACACTTTGTGTAGAATTTTGTCCATTTTGTGTGGTGTATATTCTGTTTATACAGAGTATATACAGAATAAATATATATATATATATGTGTGTATGTATGGGCAAGGGGTTTGCATGGCGTGCGGGTGGACATCACTGAACCACTGGAAGCAGATAGGCCAAAATGGTGTGTGATTTAAACCATCCTAGAATTGTTAAACAAATGACATTCTGTTACAAGCAATTCTTGTATATTCTACAACACACTGATTTCAGCAGTCATGAAGGCTTTCTCTGAGCCACTTGTAAACGTTTTTAATGAATTCCAGAAATGCTGAGAATTTGTTCTTGCACATATATGAGTGAGGCCCAATGCAGAGTCATATTATTGCTCTCAATTTTGGAATAATGGGACTCATTAGCAACCCACAGGTTGAATGTTTAATTAAATGACTTAGCAAATATAAAACTTGTTTTGTTTTGTCATAGCTTACCAGGCCACCTCCATAGACCTCTATGGGAAGACTAGCCTCTCTCTGAGCTGTCTCTGTCAGTGGCTCTGGCTCTCTGTTCATTCTGGGGCTCTCCAAGGTCCTTTGAATGTCTGCTTGGATAGAGGAGTTTTCTCTTGGGCTTGTGGTGGTCTTCACGTGCTGCTCTTTCCTGTGGAGAGTTGGCAGTGGCCTCTCCTCATATGGCACACTGGTAACCTTACAGCACAAGATTTAGCCATACATATGTTTCAGCATCAAAACTACTGCAGGAATGGGCTGAAAGAGATGCTATGTCTGTGCCACTTGACTACTTTGACACATCTTCAAGAAATTATAACATGAATATAAAGTAGATATATTTTCAGTATTACAAAATATATAGCATTTACTGACACAATGCCCTTTTATTATCACTCAAATATTAATTTCATAAATATCACTGAGAATAGTCAAAGAGTATACAAATGTCTAGTACAATCTATAGCTGATGTTTGTGGTATTTTCAATAAGCATTATTTCTGGGCTGACCTTCATTTTGACTGAGTTGACAACAAACTGATAGCAAAGGTCCTGATCCTAACCCAACCAGCCTGCCAAACATGATCTCAATCCAACTAATCCTGTGACAGTAAAATGCACAATACTTTTATGCATGACACCAATGTCCATAACTATTTATCAACTCCTGCCTTGTTCTCATAACTGCCAATGAACTAGGTGATCACTCAACATCAAGCTGACAATGCAAATTTAACCCTTTCTATAAAAAGCTAAGCTCTAGATGACCAGCAACAACTCTTTTGGTGCACCCAGGTGCTTTGTGCAAGGCTCAAAGCCCCGCATTAGGCCAGTTTCACAGCTGCTAGAGTCAGCCAAGTGTTGCATGATTTTAATTAAAAAGTGAAACACTAAACTGTAGAGGGGCTGTTCTCACTAGGTGGTAAGTAAAGCATAGAAACAATTACCGGCCATAATCTTCCTATGTGCTTCATATGCAATACAAGACTTTGTTCAAGAATTATGACAGTTTACACAACACTGTATTTCAGCGGTCTTTAGAGATCATGAACATGAAAATGCAATCCGTTTCCTATCATTGATCGGCGTTAGACATGTCGAGTCAAAATATGGTAGAAATAAATGGAGTATTTCATCAATCCATGTTAGACAAGTTTTTCATTCAGAAAATTTGACAAATTTTTGCTGTGTGAGAACAAATCTTTAAATGCATAGGCAATATTCAAACGCTCCACTAGGTGACCACAATAGATAATGCAAACATGGAAATGACAGTTTTACGATATGGCAAGATACATTCAGTTATCTACATTACTGTTTTGTTTCTCAAAGACTTTGCCTTTGATTTTGATTTTGCCTTTGATTTTGATTTTGCCTTTGATTTTGATTTTGCCTTTGATTTTGATTTGAAATTATCCTCTCAGGTTGGTGTGACCAGAGCACTTGAGCGGAATACATTGAGTGAATTTTGCTGGTGCAAAGAATTTGATGTCCCAGTAAGACTATCACTCCCACTCCAGTTCTGCTTCTGATCCAGAGGTATACATTTTAACATACATACCAAAATCACCCTGTCTGATTGCAGAAATCTTAAGCAAAATGTTTTGTTCCATTCACTTTTATAACACATAATATAGATACACCAGAATACACGACACCATTAATTTATTTGATAAAGTAGCACTCACATCCACCTTGGGTACTGCTGGGGCGCTGCTGGGGTTGACTAGTTGTTGGTTACAGGTTTTTTGGACAACATTGACTGGATCAGGCAGTTGATTCTGTTGTATTTGGGGTTTCGTCTGCTTTCTGAAGGTATCTGGGGAAATGCGAGGCTTTGTAGTGACTGGACCGTTAGGAGAAGAATGAGGAAGAGGAGAGGAAAGCTCTTGAACCAGAGATGATTCTGCTGCCTTTGTGATCTGTTAACAAAACAAAATAAAAGGCAGAGGGAGGATTCTGATGATTTAATCTGATATGTCAGGTTGGAATCTAGCTCTGATTTTATTTGATTTGATTTAAAATCACCCATACATACAGCCTTAAAACAATGGTTACACAGAAACTCATTGACAAAAACGAGTATGTAAATGCAATGTATAGTCTTATTAATTGCAGTTCAGCCAGTAATAGAATGGAAACAATAAAAAAAGGTTTACCAGAAATGCCCCCATTGGTAGGGCTATGAGAGTAATAGCTTATTTCTGAACTAAGCCATTTGAGCCAGGCCATTGTTTGCTGCACCCATATACATCAATTTCTGGTGTTTAACACAGCCTGAAAAAGTATTATACAAAGTCACAAGCTAAATCAGTGGATGTTGACCAACCTGACCAACCGCTTTCGTGTCAAGCAGGTTGTAGACCTCCAGCTGCTGGTACACACTCATCCTATACTCCTCCATCTGATCCTTTTTCTTCTTAGCAAGGTCATAGTCTTCCTTTTCTATAGCACAACACTTCTCCACTTCATATCGAGCCAGTCGCTCTCCCACCTAGAGGGAAAACTATATATTAACTTTATTATTACATTATTTACAAATATTATTTTTACATGGGTGAATATGGGAGTATTGGAATGAATCTGCCCTCAGCCTCAATTGAGTCTATGACATTATATTATCTTGATTTTGTGTCTAGGCTGTAGTGATCCTCTTCTTCGATATATCAAATATTGATTCAAATCTGTGTTTGAAATAAGACCACAGTTTCTGTTGTCAGATATTGACATTTTGAAATACATTTATTATTGTCTGTGTTGAGTTGGTCTTGTTTACAGCTTGATTTGCTATGGTGCTTGAGTTAGTGTGAACTCCACAGGCTTGGGCATAAAATTTTTTAGCCCTGATGCAACATTAGAGTAAGTGTGCCACATGGTGAATCATTGAGGTTTACAAGCTGGAAACTTTACAATGTCTTCCAGAAAGTCGAATGGGTCATTTCTTCAGAGGAAATTCCCATAAAAATGGGTGAAATAATTAAATTGGTGGCAGCTAACAGTCTCAACTGTACTGCACTGTGATTCAACACGTGACAATTCATATGATGGCTGAGTGTAAAGCTTACAATAAAGATCATATTTTCATATTACAAATATAATAAATAATCTTTTGTACAATGACAAACGAGATTTCAGTATAACAACCTTTATAACTACTTTGTCTATAATGCCAATTTGCTTTACTGACAAGGTGCTACTTTGTGAGTGTTATCCAGTTACTGTAACACGTGGGTGAATGAAAGAAGAGAGAGGGTAGGAGGGGGAGGACAGAGAGCCATCACTTCTGCTGTTGAAATGATTAAGAATTCATGGTTGGCATGGTAATGCTGTTTACAAAGGAGCTTGGTAACCAGAATCTCAACAATGTTTTACAACCACAGTTACAAATACTTCTGAAGTTGGACTGGATATCAGTACAACAAGCAGCAATAGTTGTTTTTTTAAACCTCCATAAATACTGATTTTCAAGACACATTATCAGAAATTATTATTCTTATTACGATCATTATCAGAAATGGGATTGTGTAGATATTCTGAGCTAAGTCACTTCCTTACCTTACCTACTTAATAAAGTCTTTGAAAAACCAGCCTTAATCCATGACTCTTGGTACACCAAGACCAACAGATGAGTTCATAGAAAAATGACTTCTAACTTCTTCAATTGATTTAATAATTAAAGTAGAATCATGTATAAGTATACCAACATAATTTGAATATCAGGCAATGGCTATGCTAACAACAAGTTAAACCTACAGTCTTAAATATAAATAATTCAAGTCTTGAAATTGAATGCAGGTAAAACAAATGTTCTGTCCAGAACTGGTATTCATGGTAGGCAGTGCTTACTCACATCACAGCTAATATGATGTGCAAGTAGTATATCATATTTGCTGTCATTGGTGAGTGAACCCACAGCTACTACCTTCTGCAGGTCCGCAATTGCCTGCTTCAGATTCTTCGCCTGCTCATACATCTCCTGGTGGACGATGTCCTGCTTCTTTTGATGCAGCAAGCGGATTATTTGGGCAACTTCAGGGTCCTGGTACATATCGAAAGCCAAGTCGTCCAAGGGGGAGATGGACTCACAATTACTGGAGGGTGAATGGAAGTGAGGATAGAGGAGCAACAAACAACAGAATAAAACCAATTTACAATGAGAATCAATTGAACATCCTCAAAATTTGAAATATTGAAATAAATTCACATATTAATTGTATCGTGATTAGTCATAAGTCAGTCACAATATGTAAAAATTATTCCAAGAATGACACTGAAAATGTCTGCATTGAACGCACACATCATTACCACTTAAATGGACAAGACCCAGGTGAGGTATTGTGCAATTTTAAATGTGAGGAGAAAAACACTGACCAGGCATGGGAGTGAAACCCTGATGTGACATGTCCCTAGTGGACTTTAAAAAAGCAAGTATTTCGAAATGTGTTTTCCACTTTTTCCACCGGGTCCTTTGTCTGCCACATGCATTGTTTCAATTGCAAGTGACCTTGAGTGGCTTATTGGTTGGCTTCCAGACTAAATCGCTTTGTGTCCATGTTATTGTCACAAGACAAAGAAACCGGGGTTCAATGGCCTAGCCTCACCCCATGTAGGTCGTGTCCAAGGCAGCTTCCAGCTGGGTACTGTTGAGGTAGTGTTCGATCAGCTGCTTTCTGCTTGGCTGGGGGTAAACAGATGGACAACTCACAAACACATGCATACATACACTCTTATTACTGGGCTCATGAGGACCTTCTACTTTATTTCTAAATCTACTAGCCTTTATCCTTAACTGCAGCTCTACTTTATCCATAACCTATTGTTAACCATACCTGCAACCAACAAACAGCCAAAAAACCTTCACCAGAGAATTTTCCGCTACCCATCTCCCCTTTATCTCTGACACACACAAAATCATTTGCTTCTATCTATTCAGCAGCACCTGTTGGCTAAAGCTATATGAGACATTTAACTTCAACCATATAGAGCACAATTATATGTAATACTAAAATGGCAAATCATAGGAACATGAATGCTGAATGTTGATGATGTCCTTCTAGCATTAATTTTGTTCTCTGAATATCGGTGAGCATTTGATATAATGGACATCTGTCCTTATACAGCAGAAAAAGTCTTTGTGCTGCCCTATAATAGGTAGGAACAAGTAGAGAAAACATTAAAATTAGATCATCTCTCTGAGTGCACTTGGTTGAAGGGAGTGTATCATTTCTACATGATGTAAGTAAACTTTATTAGATAAATTAATGTCAAAATATAGTTTTTATCTAAAGAACATATTGCAATACAATTCATAAATATGATTTTTGGAAGGAGGACATCAATAGAATCATGGGGAAAGCTTGTCCCTGTAATGCATTGAATAGTTAATTGACGTTTTTGGGTTTTTGGGTCATTGGGTTGAAGCAACGAGACAAATTTTAATTAATGTTGCAATGAATATGCATCATTGATATTTTGTCAACTTCATCTTTTTGAAGGTCTTAATATGATAATATTTGATGTGGGTGTGTTTGATGGAAGGATTGGTCAAGAGGAATAATAAATTTAGGTGCAGATCCAGATCCAGGGGAGAAAACAAAAGTTTTTTTAAGTTAAGAAAGTGTAAGTGTGTATATATATATTTATATATGATTACTGTAAGAAAAATTATGTATATATATATATTTATCAAAATATATCAATATATAAATCAAAAGTAATATATACTGTATATATAAAAGAAGTAAAGCTATTATCACACAGTGATAGTGAGTGCCCATTTTATATTTGGTAATAACGGTAATAAGTTATCGAGCTGAACCAACAATTAACACTGCTTGTATTTGTGAACCTTTGTCTGTTATGTGAACCCTATTCAACCAACACCAACTTACATGGGATTTCCCCCTGCATCCATATCTTTACCTTATCAGACCCTTGCCTTTCCATGTGGAACAGTATCCTTCCACACCACTCAGAACTCAAAACCTCCACCCATAGTACAGATATAAGAGAATAAGATCTATCCAACCCTCCAGGTAGGAGCACTACTGTGGTAGAGGTGCTTAGAGTTGGATTAGCAGAGCAACAATGCACAGCCTGTTCACTGGAATCTGTGCAAGTGTGTGCCCATGTCTTTGTATGTCACTGTGTGTCTGTGTGTGTTTTAAGGTGTTCTCTCTGTTCCAGGACCTATCCGTCTGCAGGCTATCTGATTACACAGGCTGACTAAAGGCCTCCTGTGTGATTACATACTGCAGTCCCTTTGTGTCTCATTACCACATTCCTCACAAATATACACGTAGACCTACTCACACACACCATGGCGGTAATCACGTGTATACACAGTGAACTAGCATCTTTGGATGTGAGGCAGACACAACAATATATCCCAAATAGCATACAATATAATTCAATTCAATACGACAACCACAAATTGGAAGTAAAGCTAATGCAGTTGTAAGATATAATTACTCCACCGCCATTATATATTATCTTCATTACTATTGTATGATTCTATGGTATTTTGTGGCATTTGTGGAAATAGCATTATTACGTATATTGCACTTGCTCAAGGTAAGGGTGTAATTGAACAACTAAAAGGTGTATATATTTGTACAGATAACATTCCACACTAAACTGGAATCCATAGAATTTGCTTTCAAATACAGATTTGTTTCACTTCAGGATCTAAGTACAGGAATTTAGGTGACCTTACACATATCTCTCCACCCATTACAAATGTATGATATCCTGTGTTTTTTCCCATAAATTATATGTTGTAGCTATGAACCCAGTGACTACTCTTCATACTTATTCTGTTTACTTGACCTGCTTCCCATTTGACACAACATTTAACGATCAACAGCAAAAGCAATTATTGTGTTGCTAATGCCAGTAGACGATGAAACATCAGTCTATTTAGTGATGACACGAGGCAGTACAGAACGATATAATGCTGCCACCTACTGGTGTACAGATGTGAATTCAATGCTTGGTACAGTCCAACATTCCAGTGTGCTCACTTACAATCGTGTTAAAAGCATCGCCATCCACAGAATCTCCCAGAACATTAATGGCAACCAAAGCAACCTGAAATCATAAACAAATGAGTGAGGTGCATGAATGAAACATAAAAAAAATAAGTGTGAAAATTAATCACTGAATAAAAATTAGACTACCAGTTCAAGTGATGACCCATTGTACTGTATAGAAAATGAATTTAAAAGGATATTGTATAATATAAAATAATATAGTTTTATAGTTAATTGTGCTCCATCTACTAGGACTGCTAAAACATTTTGACAATACACTTTCCAAAACTTAACTAAAGCCCAAAGTGAAGCAGCAAAAGAGCTTGGCTTGACTGCAGGTACTTCATTTACATGGATAATGAATGGAAAAAGCAGATCCTCAAATCTTAACTGTTTTTACTTAAATTAAATACCTGACTATTTTCATGAATAAGACTTTTTCCTTGAAAATATAAAATGGCAAATTCAGATGGGCTCACAGTGTGAACTCGGGAGAAGATTAGGCAAACAATCCGCATTTTGTAAAGGCAATGGCACAATGGCATGGGCATATGTCTACCATCTAGCAGACTACCTGATTGTAGTGGTTGTATCTGTTGACGTGGTTTCTGTGGAAGCTTATTTTCAGGTAAATTCCAATAGCATCTACACGGACTGACTTCAGCTCCCGAGCTTTGAGGCCCATCTTCTCATTGTCAGACAGAGGAACATACCTGTGGTGTGCAGTATTTTTTTTAAATCAAACTCTTCTATTGTGACAGTAACAAGCAATTAAAGAGACTACAAGGTCTGTAAGTCTATGACAACGTGTATGTTGTACAGTATGTATAGTAATACACGATCAAAAAATTGCTACTGCAAATCAAACAAAAATGTATAGGCCCAAGATATTTTCTCTTTACTCAGCTTAGCTACCTTATTTATTTATTAAGCAAATTATGTTTTTACTGAATATTAGCAAAGGCCTTGACAAGCAGCAGCAGCAATACTCAAAGATGAAATGAGAAGCAAAAAATTCTACACTGTGTCAAGCCTTACAGCAGTTACAGTAACAATCTCACCCCAGTCTGTGAAGTTGCTCAGAGATTCCTAGGGTGCTTGTATCAGGGAGGGTGTCTCCTATATGGAACTCCACCTTAGATGGGATCATGTATTGGTGGGCCAAAAGCTGAAGCTTCGTCACCCTACTTCTTTCTGCCAGTCGGAGGATGATTTGTTGAGGGTAAGGGCAACATCTGATGAAGTAAGCAAAGATACATAAGATTAAGTAAACATAAGCAACAAGACTACTAGAACTAGAATAGAAAAAGAACAACTTGCTGAGAATTTAAGGATAATTTAAGTT
Source organism: Brotula barbata (assembly GCA_900303265.1). Lineage (NCBI taxonomy): Eukaryota > Metazoa > Chordata > Actinopteri > Ophidiiformes > Ophidiidae > Brotula > Brotula barbata. The sequence continues at coordinate 68,976 of OMNV01023713.1, forward strand.
TTTTTTTAATAATTAATATGTATGTTAAAAAAAATTCTTTAACTGCATATTAAAACTGTACAAAAAGGATTAATTAAAACAAAATGCAGCCTTAAGACATTTAAGATTTCTTCATGATGTTTAGGTCCCCTTACGGCTATGCAACTGCTTAGTTTGCTTAGACTTTGGGCAGGTCTGTCATAGTCAGTGGCTTGTTACGTTATTTAAATAATGTATTTTCAACAATGAATTGTGGCATGCCCTCAAGGAAAGTGCTGTGTTTTTGTACCTGGGGGATCTCCAGCCCTTGACAGTGGGTGCATGGACCATGAGCTCATTGGCACTGAAGTTGTCCTCATGACCAGAGGAGCTGACCACAACAAAAGCTATCTTCCTTGGCATCTCTCTGATGGACCCTGGAAGAATACAAATAAGTACAAAAGATGTGATTGTACCATGGTGCCATGGTATTGGATCCCCTTACCAACATGCTGAATGTTATTCAGAGTTGTTTTGCGTCATTTACATTTGCTTCGCGTTATTTCCCGTTGCCTTTTGATACGGTTGTGTAGGTAAGAAGTTCCAGGCTTGTTTCAAATATTGAGTTCAACAGTGAAGTTAAGGTTTTATTTAAGGATTTGAACACCACTTTTCCAGATCTCTGAAAGAGCAAGTAATTTTAAATCGCCCGATTAAAGATATCCGTTTGGCTTAATTGATAAAATAAACTGACCTCACCTACACTGTAAACTGGGACATGTACAGTATTAGCTAAATGCGTGCTCGCTTAACGAATTAGCTGGTCCTACAGTAGCTGTATCGTAAATGTATCCTAGCCAGCTGAGTTCCATTAACCTCCCTGACAACTGAACAGCAGCGTTACGCCAATGTTATTGGTGTATAATTTTAAGTAAATTTGTGTTTTACTGTGTTTGTTTTAAAGACATCTTACCGCGAACATCACTATTCTGCTTACAGTAAGTCGTCCCATTTTATCTCCATAACCACCGTTAACAACAACCATTTCGGGCATGCGCACTAGCAGGACCTCATCCGTCGCAATGGATTGTTGATAATTAAGTTTTGTACATGTAAATGTAAAGTCATAAACAATTTTTATCACAGCTAGATTGTGTCGAAACACAGTCGTCACGAATTATTTATGTGTATCTTTTCACGAGACTTTACAGCTTCTTCCGGTTCTGTTTAGACAGAATTACGTCAGTCTCTCCTCGAGAGATAGAGTCAGCGAGAGTAATAGGAAGTTAGATATCACCTTCAAAATAAATGCCTCGTCTACAGCTCTAGAGTCATCTAAACAGATTGCATTTATGCAGTAATTTGTTCGAAATTGTTCGATTCGTCCCAAATGGTATTCTGTATTTCGAAAATTTGAAATGAGTCAAAGCAACAAATAAAATCTGAAATATGGCAGAGAAGAGCAGCTAATGGCTTTATTTGATGAAACAACATTTTCATTTACGTGGCTATCTTACATGTTGTATAATAAATACTGATTCATTTGTATGATTTATAAGCTACATCTATATATCACTATATATTACCAGAGATTAAGCGTCTCACCTACTCCGGAAGTCACTTCTTTTATGTTGAAAATCTTAATCGGAAATGTTGTTTATGTAGATACCGTAAACTTGAAACTGGTGTCGTTGAGCAGCATGGGTGACACGGAGAAATGGCCCGAAATAGAGAAAGCAGCGACCGAAAAGAGACGCGAACTGGTTTTACAGGGTCCGGCAGTGGACAGGAGAATTTCCTCGAATGGAGGACTCGCCTCTACCATCTATTCCCTCACACTGCTCAATTATCTAGAAATTAGCCAGTGTCCAAGTTTGACAGAAGTCCACGAGGACATCAAACACCTGACAAACCTCCAAAGTCTCATCCTATGTAGGAATAAGCTTGCCTCCATCCCGAATGTCATCGGTAGCCTCAAGCTCCTGAAGGTCTTGGACCTCTCAGTAAATAACGTGAGTGTTTTGCCACAGGAGATCACACAGTTGAGGGAGCTCAACACACTGAATGTGAGTTGCAATAGCCTGGAGGTTTTGCCGGAGGGACTGAGCCAGTGCATCAGGCTCTCCACCATCAACATCTCCAAGAACCACCTCACCAGGTTCCCCGATGATTTCTGCTCTGAGAGCCTGGACCTCCTCAGCACGGTGGTGGCCTCTGATAACTGCATTGAGGAGCTGAGTGGAAACATTCACAAGCTGTCTGCTCTGAAGGTGAGCTCAACCAAATAATATGAGGGGGTGTCTGTCACTGTCTTACAGAGTTCAGCCAGGTGACGGCTGAGGAGAAGAAGCTGCTCCTCAACCCAGAGTGGAGAAGGGCAAACAGTTTGTGGTTGGAGTCCTTGCCTATGCTCCGGGCCTTCCTCAGGCACTGTTTGTGCTGCAGTTTGTGAGGATTCATTATGTGGTGCACCGGTATAAGTTCACTAGGATCTGAGGAGACAGAAGCATTTTGCTCAGTCTTCTCAGGAGCAAGAGACACTGGCCAACCTTCTTAATCAGTGCTGAGGGTCCGAGATAAATCCTCAGAGACGTAGGTGCCCAAGAACTTGAAGCTGGAGACTCGATCAACCTCCTCCTGGTTGATCAGGATGGGAGTGTGCATGCCTCCCATGATCTTTCTGAAGTCCTCAATGAGCTTCTTGGTTTTCTTGGTGTTGAGGGCCAGGTTGTTGTCTTCACACCAGTCCTCCAGGTGCTGGACCTCTTCTCTGTAGGCCACCGTCATTATTGTTTTTGATGAGGCCCACCACAGTTGTGTCATCTCCAATGTTGTGTTCTTTCAGCAGTAGATGGACCTCACTCTTCATCCATGGTTTCTGATTGGGAATGTTACCCTGTTTCACGGTGGTGATGCTGTTTGTCGTAATGTAAAACAGAGCAGACGTAGGAATCCACAACATACATACAGTACAACATTTTACTACAAGGATATAAGTTGAATGGAAGAATAAGTAGCTGATGATGAAAGGGCAGCGCATAGTGCGCAAATAGTTTTTGCTTCTTATATTCTTTTCAAGTACGTTGATTTAATAAAACAAAATTACGATGCTATAAATAATGACCAACTTAACTAATGGCCAATCCTCTTCATGCTCGTCTCCCCAGGTGCTCGACCTCTCCAACAACAAACTGATTGAGATCCCCTCAAATCTTAGCGACTGTCCCAAGCTGAAAGAGATCAACTTCAAAGGCAACAAATTGAACGACAAACGACTGGAAAAGATGGTTAACGGCTGCCAAACCAAGTCCATCCTGGATTACCTCAGGGCCGGTGGCCGAGGGAAAGGAAAAGGGAAACAGGGAGATGATGGGGAGGATGCAGATGGAGGTCGAAATGCAGACAAAAGGAAAAGGCAACAGCAGAGGAAGAAGAAGGAGAAGGTGTCGGATGAACAGGATGAGATGGAGGCTTTAAATAAGATGGTAGTGAGGATTCTGCATGTTTCTGATGCACCAACTGGATTCACGGTCAAAGTGAGTGGCGAGGTGAAGGATGTTCGGCCATACTTGGTGTGCTGCGTGGTCAGAGGAATGAACCTTAGGTCCGGAAATTCACTGAAGAGGTTTCTGATTGCTCAGGTTAGGCTAAAAGATGTTTCGGTAGATATCTAAACAGAATAACTGCATGTACAGTGTGATAACAAAAAACACTCCTTTTGCTTTTCTAGACCAAACTTCATGATGACATGTGCGGTAAAAGAACCATTGCAACCATTGCAACACACGACATGCAACTTCTCAAGGGTCCATTGGCGTACGATGTCAAACCACCTACCCAGCTAAAGGTAATATGATGCAGATTTCAAACCAGTGAAAATCTACATGAATACATTACAGCAATAAAATTAAATATGGAAAAACTATAAAATGGCTATCATGCTCACACATATTAAGGATTAAAAGTTATCAGTTTCACATAGCAGCCATTTGCGCACACATGGAGTAAATTATGCCCACACAATATGATAATGATAAGTGTTTCATTACCTGTTGTGTTAGAATATCCGCAGACTTCCATGAGGTTAATTATACAGTGGATTTTAATGGCGCTATCCCAATTTACACTCTTAAAGTCAGAAAGGCTAATGAGCAACAAGCTGTCAATTGATTAATTGTTCAGAAACATCCAGACAACTACTTAATATCTTTTCATTATGCTATGTTCAAATCAAATTTTGCACATAATATGCAGTGCAATTTTCTAGGGTGATACGACATTTCTAAAATGTAAACGAGCAAGCAGCTGACTACAACTTGGCATTTCCAATGTTGAAAGCTTTGAAGTCTTCAAAGTCCCTTTTTCTGAGAAAATGTATTCTCCTAATAACTTCATCTAAATTTGATGCGTTGAACTGGTCCGTTAGATCACGCCATTGGGTCGTAAGGAGATGACTGCCGTCGAGCTAATTAAACATCTGCAGCTGGAGGCAGATGAACTGAGGAAGCAGAAGAAGAGACAAAACGTCTCTGGCCTACACAAGTCAGTAAAACACATAATTCTTACCCAGAGCACTCAGGGGGAAAATGTTTTTGTTATTTCAGTTAAGGGAAGAAATAAAGTTACAACATTGGACACGCCAAGAAACGATTAACACCGTTTCCTATAAGGTACCCAATGTCCATTTTCATAAATAATTGATTCCTAATAATACTTTGATGATCCTCAGAAAATTTCTTCTTACAGTGTAATAACCTGTTTACAAGTAAGATGTTACTAAAAACATTAGAAGATGTATATAGAGTCCAGTGGAGTCATTAGTCATTTGTATTATTTATCATATCCCTCGGCCACTGCAGGATAACAGTCTCTCAGCAATGATGGTCTCACTCCCAGAGTGAGATTTTCCGATGGCATTTCCATGGTTACAAAAAGCCACTGTTTAGGTTAGTGATGGGAGTATTTGGTATGGATCGCTGGGTTGTCAACACAAAGAAAGCTTTGTCATCAGTATTTCCTTTGTTTGGCGCCACAACAGTGTGATAACTAATTTCAACACATGGGGGCGCCAGAATACATAATATGGCGTCACAAGTTGACGGTTGACACAACCAATTAAAGCTGAATAAATAATTGCAAAAATGCATGGCAGCTACTGACAGTATATATTTATTATTGTGTATATATATAGTTTGTGTGTGTGCTTGTATATGTTATGTCCCTGTTCTAGAGGAAACCTGGACACAGCATGCACTGAATACCTGCTCTGCCCACTCTTAAGCATGGTCAGCCAAAACACAATCAAAGCTACAATGTTGCAGATTTATTTTCTATAGTTTTGTCCAAAGATGAGAAATGCCAAAAAGAACAAACAAAATTGGCATCGGCTGGTGTTTGAATATTGACACCGACAAATCAGCCGACAGCAGTCTTGGCATCTGAGTCAGTCAGGAAGCTCCACCTACAGCTCATCAGGCACATGCTGAAAACACATACACTCAGGCAGGGAGAAACATAAAACATAAATGACCAAGGCTCATAACAACATTTGTGTGTGTGTTTAGCACTCTGTCTCACAACAAGAAAGTCTGGTTTGAAGAGAGTATGTTGATAATATACAAGTACAGTTGGTGATATTTTATTTACTTTATCCAGATACTTGCAACTTCTGCAAGGAAAAGCCTTCTACCCCTGTCTGGTGGATGCAGCTGGCGATGTAATCTCCTTCCCACCAATCACCAACAGTGAGAAAACCAAGGTGTGTGTTTGTGTGTGTGTCAGGGAGTTAACCTGTGCGTTAACCTGACTACAGGGAGCTGTCTGTCACAGGTCTTTCCTTAGGTCATTCTCAACAACCAAGCTTGTAAACACTGAGGTTAAGGATCAGCTGATGGCGCTCAGTATATGTCAAACATAATGCAAAAATGTTTGCATGTCACTGTGAGACTGTGTTAAGAATAGCTGATATTTGAATGGGACATATTATTAGTTCAGTGGGTTCAGCCAATGACCCAATAAAATGGACTGTTCCTGTTACTGGCAGAATTATTGTTTTATTGTTCTACCAAACTGATATGTTCTTCCGTCGCTGCAGATAAGATTTCAGATTAAATGCTGACATTTACACTGGATGCTTGTGATTAAAAAAAAACGCAGTGGAACAAATAATGAATTCAACATGTTCATCAAATTTTTATGTCAGATTGTTTTTTGTCATATTGCTTTTATGTCATGTTGGTTTTTGTAATGTGGAGATTTTGTGTTTTTCTTGGGATAAAATCTATTTGCAAAAATACTTTATAGATCAGGAAGACAACCAAGGAACTGTTCTTGGAGGTGACAAGTGCAGCCAGTCTGCAGATCTGTAAAGATGTCATGGATGCACTCATTATTGTAAGCTATCCCCTTTCCTTCTTCTTTTTAATTTTTCTTTTCACTTTGTCCTCACCTCTATGAATGCAGTTGATATAAAATGTAAAAAAAAAGGAACAAAAAACAAAGCATTCAATACCACAAGTGGCATTGCAACTCTGGAATTTTGAGTTTCCTCGAGAATCCCCGCTCTTTATTCTAGATGTCTCGGCTATCATACAGTTTTCCCCAGAATGCACCGTGATATGTGGTATCTCTGTTGTTTTACTAAAATATTAATAAAACATTTTGAAGGTGGACGTAAGTATTAAAACACCTCTGGCTCAATGCCATCTGTCATTTCATAAAATTTTTGTTGCTGATATTCAACTATTGCTATTGCTGATAAAAAACTATTTTTTATGCTGGTCAAGTCTGGTTGGTCAGTTACCTTTCAAAATAATTGCGAGTTGCAGGGAAATGAGCAGCTTAGTCCTTTGACGTTTGATTCCCCCCCCTCCCTTGTTATGTGTCAGTGGAAGAAGTGAGGTCACCACTGCAGGTTGGCCTGTGCAGGTGGTGTACAGTGTCACCAAGTGAAATGCACAGCTCACAATACCACTGCTGCAACTGTAGAGCTGACAGATGCATTGTTGTGCATTCACCTAACACTGATGTGTGTGTCTAAACAAACTGAAGGAGATTTTTGGAAAAATTTGACTTTGATGATGACAATCAAACATCCACATTTGTTTAAATTTAGAAATTTCAGATTTTTACTGTTATATATCTTATATAGTGTATGTCATCCCACTCTCAAAGAGTGAGTGATCTGAGAAAGTTGTATCTGTCAGAGATGAACAATCCTCCTCTGTCTTCAGGTGAATGCAGGAAAGTAGATTTAGAGTGAGTGACTGAGGAGCTCTTAAGGGGAACGTGACTGGAAATTTAATCCTCAGGTTTGGGTTTGCAATCATATCCTGCCCTGAAAACCTTGTCCTACATGTCCCCAATCTCAGTGACAGATACACACAGTGCTGAATTTTTTACAGATGCAATAAAGACGAGAATTCCTTTTGACAAATATTTGGGAAATCATCAAATTGCTCCTATCTATTATGTATTTTGGAGTACTTCAGTCATTTTAAGGAATATTTAATTAAAACTGCCACCCATAGAAAAGCATGTGAGACCCCAGTACACTTTACACATTAGGGCAAAAAGGCATCTTGTAAGATTCAAACATGCAGTAATTCAGGCTCATTTTGTGTTCTTTGTGTAGGGCCCCCAAAACAAACAGCCCACTGTAGTAACATCTCCTTATTGATAAAGGCTAATTTGAATATGTGACACGTCGGGACTACGATTTCCATACTCGGAACTATAGTATCTTGGGTGAGGGCAGCAAAAGAGCAGCAATAAAACATTTACAAAAAACACTTTTCCTTTCCCTTTGCAGAAAATGGCTGAGCTGAACAAATTCACAGCAGATCATCAGGAAGAGGCCGGGTCTGATGAAGAGGGAGACAGACCCACCGAACCGGCCACTGGCAGCGAGACCTCCAGTGAACTGATCGTTCAGCAGGTTCGAACCATCGACCAAGATGGGAACCTAAAGGTGGTCTACCCCTCAAAAACCGACCTCTGCAAAGACGTCAGTAACCTGACCGTCATGTGGTAGTAGTGCTGTTAAAAACATCTCATTTTTACACTTATTAACATGAGATAATTCTACATGCACATAACCGTTTGTTGACATGCATTCTAGCTGGAAATAGGACTTCTGTTTACTGCGCAATAACCCAATCCTCCTCCTCAGTTTCATCTGATTCAAACAAGGTCAGAGATTAGTACATTTGATAGATATTTGACAGTTGATTAGTTAATTTGAAAGGAAAGTTTGATCTGATCTGTCTCACATTCTAGTGCTCTCTTTGCACCACTGCTACCCCATCAGTTGTCAATGCTTTTACTAAAAACCTAATATTTGAATGACTCTAACAATAAATATTACTCCTGTTTTCATTTAAGTATGTATTCATATGTCACAGACGTCTTAATTCAATATATGAATATCTAAAGATGGCAGTTGTCTGTTTCTCAATTTTGTTGTTGTCTCAATTTTTTTTGTTTAGCCCTCATTTCAGTTGTGTTTTGGCAGTCAGCAGAAATCACGTGAACAGATCGTGCATTTTTATGATCAATTTGATGAATTAATACCAAAAGGTTTACATTGTCATGAGATTATCAAAGGTTCAACATGGAGGTTGTGCATGTGAGATACATGGCTCCTTGTGTACTGTGAAGGGTTTAGGTGCTCATGGCGAAACTATAAAGGGTAATGTTACAGATCGAGTGACTGCTCAGACCTGTGTGTGTGTGTGTGCGTGTGTGTGTGTGTGTGTGGGTGGGTGAAGTGGGAGGCGTCTGGGAGAGGAGACTGACAGTATAAAAGAAAGTTAAGTCAAGAAGCTGCATGAGCGTCAAAGATGGATTAGTTTAACTGACAGGAAATGCAAACACTTCACTGAGGCAATGAAAAGCACGGACACAATTCTACAGAAGAAGCAAGTTTGTTCAGATTTAAACAGGACAAGGAGGACTGGATGGCTGAATGTTGCAGAGATGAAAAGCCGATGCCTGGAGATTGATGTCCAAAAGATTGATGCGCTGGCAACTGTGGACCTCAAAACTACGCGATCATCTGTCAACTTCCAGTCAGCTGCAAAGTTGGCAAACCCTACGCTAACCCGCTCCAGGCACCTTATGGTTCTCTCTAAACCAAGAGAAGTAACTGCAGCTGCAACCCTCCGCAACGTCCCTTTACCTGCTATCAGTGGATCAAGAAACATCTGTGGCAAATCGGAACGTGCCACAGCTGATCCAATGCACAGAAAGAGAATAGATACAACAACTGGATGTGATACCCAGTTAACAAAATCTAGTGTGATGAAAGAAAATCCACTGCTTCACATGTTGATTTCACAATGTGGGAAAGCAAATCAGGTGTGTAAAAAATCTAATAAAACCAGTGGTGCACTGCCAGCAGGTAACAAAGCCTTCAACCAGGATTCCGAGACCTGCTCCAGACTATTAAAAGGCAGTTTACACGTCCAGCCAGCTGCAGCACTCAACCTCACAACGGGACAAAAGAATAATTACAGCAGCATGATGATACCTGCCAGGATTAAACATGATGCCTGTCTCTGTGACGCAAGACAGCAAAGAGATATCTGCTCCGATGACTCGGTTATTGAAACAGAATCTCAGGATTCTGCAGCCAAAGGTTGTGCTGAGAGTCTGAGCGAGGATGATGAGGAGTACTACACAGATCAGAAAATCACAGAATGGGTGCTGAAAGTCAACTCAAGCCTCTTCTCAATGGGAAATGATGAGCTCATTAGCACAAAGCCTGCTGAGGAGCAAGATGTGGCTACCATAAAGATTATCTACAGTGGAGACTGATTGATTTTGACTGTAGATCTGAAATTGCATCAGATCTTCCAAATATTATCAATTCAGCAGAAATATGTAAGTCCACGTTATTATGTAAAAACAAATTATTTTAATTGTTATTGGCACTTTTTGCAATAAGAGTATGCAGTGCTTGATGTGGTATTTTTTCAGAAATGAATGAAATCACAATTGTGGAATGGCTGCAATACTTTGGTTTTAATTAAGACAAAACAAACAACATTTCTTGTACAAAAATGAACACAACTAAATCACCAAATCCGATCAGAAAAAGTACAGTTGCATTTCCTTGCAATTCATGGTTTTAAAGCTGGTAAGTCACATTAAGCATACATTGTGTTCTCTTAACTTGCATTCATCATAGTAATTTTCATTGCTAAGTAAAGGCTAGAGAACATGGCCCCTGACATTCAATGCATTATTACACTCAGTGTGCTGTTTATTTGTGAGTGCTCTAGCCTCGGGGGTTGATCCACATACATGTTCACATGGAGGCTGTCCTTATCCTGGCTGAGCTCCACAGTTGTGGACATAGTACCCGGTCACATATCCTGTGATGTAAATAACCACCAGCACAGTCAAAATTCCTGATGCCTTCACTATTTTCCCCGTCTTGCCTGTACACACTGTGCTGTAAATCCTGTAAACAAGGCAGAGTCAGGACACACTACTGTCATTTTAACATCATCACACACACTTTGTCAAAGTAACTGTAATTGCTCTAGTTTAGGAATGCTACAAGAATTTCACATAATTTGCAAATACTAAAGAATGTCACTGATAAAAGATTTCATGGTATATATTGACAGTTTGTGCTTGTGAATTCACTCATGCCTCTGGTTTGTCTGCACAGTGCTCATACTTCCACTGATGCCTGACTGTCTTCTGATTTTGCTTTTATCTATTTGTTTGGGCAAATATGTCTATGTTTATTGTCGTCACCTGAAACTCAAATATGCTTATATTTATTATGCAAATTAATTGTATAGTGATTTGTATAGTGACAGAAGACATACTACATGCAGTTGTAGTTGCATTTTGCATGGCTTATTTGTTAACATACAGTGATGTCATATACAGTATATGACTGCAATGCATTCATACAGTCTCTTTTTTATTCACTTGTATCAATTTCAGCGCTACTAATTGTACTCGTTGATATTTTATGGTAGAACACATGAAGTTGTTTTTTTTTGTTTTTTGCATTTAGGTGTCTTTTAATTAGCACTGGCCTTAATTAATGGCCTCCTCCAATTATCTCACAATTTAGTTGAAGCCTGGAAAATTATCTTTCACTGATCATAGATTTATTCTATCTTTTGAATAAAATCAGTTTCGGTACAGTGATCATATCAAATCAACAAATATTGACGTTATGGTAACAAATGTAGCATGCGGGTTACTAGGTGTGAAGTTCTGATAGAAAGACCGTTTTTTGTTTTTTTGTGCTTTCTGTCAATTTTGCTTGCTGAATGGAGACCTACTGCACAACTAAATAAAACATTCTGTGGTTGTTTTAATTACGAAAAATGGTAATTTGAAAACACCTATGTATAACATTGCTATAGGCAACTAATGTCTATTACATAAAAGAATGTAACACAATCTTGGCAAATCCTGATTCAGTTGAAGATTAACATTTGCTTGGACACTTAGTGGCTCACTAGTTTTAAGTGTGTACAACATAATGCAGCAGTGCAGGTTAGATTTCGGCCTGTGCCCTTTGCTGCATGTCATACCCTCTCTGCCCTGTCCTTCCTGTCTGTCTCTCTACTGTAACTATCGCAAGAAAGCAGAGAATGTCAAAAAAAAGTGATATGTTAAAAAAAACCATCTGCCGCTTATCTGATACACAGAATCTTAAGGTTTTCACTGGACAGAGACAACATTCTTTGTCATCTCAACTTGTGCTGCCATACTGTATGTTGACTTTTCAGAAGGAACTGTAGTGAATGGTAGAAGTTGAATAGGACCTTTTAAGTAAAATGGAATGGACGAAACAATCTTTGTATGCAATTTGCATGAAATTGTTGACCTATGTCAGTGAAAGCATTGTATATTTGATTTCTCCTATTTTGTCAGGCATTACTTAGTCTTACCTCATCATAGTTGACTGTGATGCCTCTACGTTCATGTTGATGTTTTCTTCATTCCAGCGATCATACTGCACAGTGCCCGAATTGTTGGAATCCATGTCGAAAGTCTTTCTTTTCCTCAGTCTGTTTCTCAGAGTAACTCCTTAATCTAGGCAAACAAAGACTTTGTCACTGCACTACAAATTTTACAACTCCGGTGTCTGTAAAGCATATTTCATATATTTCAAACATTTATTTCATCTTGTATTTTTATGGAATTGAAATATAGTCAAGCTGTACTCACCCCACAGTCTGGAAAAGCTACAACTTGACCAGACTGGTGCTTTCTGGCACTTTTAAACCCGGACACTAAGACTGTGGAGCCATGTGTCTTGCTTGGTTTGAGACCTTGACCAGAGTTCAATTGTCCACCGAGATCATCCTGTCATAAACTCATTGGTTCTTTTCCAGGAATTTCCGGTTTTGTGATAAAGGGCAATTCAGGATCTGAGTGATTTCTTTTCCATCCGGTTTCAACAGTTTGTGCAGCTGGTAGAATGCAAGGCAAAATAATTTTGTTGCAAGATTGCATGATGCTGATAATGCAATTTGGTTAATCAATACTTTGCTGATTCGAGGAGATCTGTGGAGCTATCAGCTCCCATTTCCAGTGTCCCTGATTCTGAACTAGCCAAGACATTGTATCTTATGCAGAGCCCCTGTGGTCTATACGAGATGGCAGGATTTTACTTACAGTACATGTCAATGTTTTTTGGGAGATTTTCCTAGAGAACTTGAGCTGGGCTAGGAACTGTTGGTTATGTGAGCCTCTAAAGTTCTTTGAGGTGTTGTATGTGATATTGGTCTATACACATACACTTGGGCTTGTCCAAGAATAGTAAATGTTGCTTAAAAATGACATTATTATTGACTATTATTGACCAATGATCAATTTCCCCAAGCAGCTAAAATAAGACCGTAGCCATGCAGTGTTTGTACCTTGTTTTTCCCTGGTGCCTAAGTAACTAGTGGAAGATGCTTCATATACACAACTATGCTTTCACCTGAAGGACAGAGCTCAAGTTACGACAAATAGCCTTACAGTCTACATTGAGGCTTAGTGTATACCACATTTATGTGCATGGAGTGGCTTCATCTTTACGAAATATTTTCTACAGGCAATATTCTAACCCAATATGCCAGGTCAAAATTCAAAAAAATGTGCACAAAATGCTGATGAACAGGGCTTCTACAATATTTCCATTATCTGAATGAAACGGAGCAGCCACTATAAACAGAATATCTTGTGTTTAAACATTTCCCCTCATGTGACCGCCAATGGCATATAACAGAACCTTTTCCTATTTCTTTCACATTTATGTAAGATAGGGCAATACCAAGGTTTTGCATAAATTAAGAGATTATGTAGATTTCAATTCATATCAAATGTTACCAGTCATTTTATCATATTATACACAATACTCTGTACCTCATGAACAAAACAGCAGCATACAAATGTGAGATGTGTAACTGTACGGACAGTGGTGTATTAGATTAATTAAGTATAACAAATTTATAGAATAACACAAGAAGAATGGAATTTGAGTGGTAAGGGGCAATTAGAGATACAGTATGAACAGTACGGAGTGAGAAAGTTCGCGGTCCGGGTTTTTACAGGATTATCAACGTTTCATAAATTGGAAGCATTATAAGCCATGACGCTATACACACCGTAGTCGTGGATGGCGGTATAAGCGTTATTCGTTGGTAGTAACCAGCGACCATACCAACGAAGAAGAATCGTTTCGGTGCCATTATACCGCTGCGTATATCTCAGGTTTGTGAAACCATTTTACCCGCCGAGTGATTACTGTTATTCTTTGTGTAGTTAGGTTTTTACGACACTGCGCACACTATTGTATAACTTCTACCGTTTGTAGTCGGAGCCGTTGTAGTCTGACGCTTTCAAATATGTAGCTACGGAAGTTGTTTGTTGACAGGTTCACGTGCTAGCTTTAGCAGCTAATGTTAGCTAAAGTACATAGCACGTTTACGCACAACACCGGCAAGTTTACAACTCTTTTCCCCTTTGTTCTTATCTAATGTGCTTGGGTATGACCCTACCTTTCAGTTTAGTCAACTAAAAAGCTTTCTCTAATGTTCTTATGATGTTACAAATTTGATTTATGTTTTTGGTAGTGTGTCCAGATATTATAAATAAGCCCTTTGGTATGAAATTGCATGTGAATTGCAAGTATATTGCATATAACATGCGTGTTTACAATTATCTTGAGGTAAACCATTACATAATTGTAGCTTGGCGAAGTGAGGCCACTTTGGCACAGCGTTAGGCCCGCAGATCCTGAACCTGATCCAAACTCATTCATTCCGTTTCCGTGGTGTTTGTTGATAATGCGTACATAAGTTCCGTCGATCGTCGAGCTGTTATTTCAAGAACAAGCTTTTACACTAGCTTATGCCGCACTAAGCTACATTTGCCTGCAGAATATTATAAATTGGGTATGAAAACAAGCCGAAATTTAGTTAATGACCTTAAAGTTTTTCATTAGCTCTGTGTGATTTGAAATAAACAAGGATGCATCTAAGTTTTAGATTATTCAAGAGCCTATTATTGCGTGATTCTCTTCGGTTTCATCAATATCATTGTTTGGACACTGAGAAACAGAGTTAACATTAGTACCCGAACTAGAGGGTACCATCAATTCGGACATGTCATTAATTCATCAGATCACTTTGCCGCCAGGTCTTTGAACTATTTGACAATGATTCAGGCATTCACACCCCCATTATTCAGTCTGACATCTAATCAGCCTGAAATTTGGCCCTGCTAAAATATCAATCGATTATGGCTAAATTGGCTTTATTTTGTGCGGTGTCTGCCCGCTTTAAGCCTAACCTCAACTATCACTGTTGAGAAAGTTGGAAAACTGATGTGAACTCAGCTCTTTTCTTTCTGCGTGTGTCGTTGTCTGTCTTTCAGGCAGTGGCGATTGGATGCTGATGGGGGACGAAAAAGAGACCTGGAAAGTGAAAACCCTTGATGAAATTCTACTAGAGAAGAAACGCAGAAGAGAATTAGAAGAGCGGGCAGAGCCTAAGCGGCAGAAAAATGTACATTGTCTTAAAGAGCCACAATACATCTGTACTAACATTTTTCTACAATTTAAGACAAGTGACATAACAATAAGTACTTCATCGGGAATTGGTGTTATTCTACATATTGCTGTATTTTTGCATAATTTTTTATATAAAAAACTGGCTAACCTGTCTTAAAGAAAGACGACTATTTCCTTGGCAAGCTTTGAAAGACAGTTTCTTGTTGTTTTTACTTTTTCCATAGAATGTCGTCACTGTCATACTTGAACCCCATGCTTTAGCAATCTGTTTTGGAATCTTTTTACTTACAAAATTAAAATGTTCAGACATGAAAACATTCACAATTTTGGTTATGACATTTGATTACAGTATGTTTTTACTGAATTTATATTATGGTAATCATTGTCATAATCATTATTATGCTGGGCTTTACTCATGCCTCTGCTCTTGAGTTTTCTCTGTTTTGCCTCTTAACATGCTGTTTGAAGGCTTTTTACAAGAACAAAATTTAATCCTGGGAAAAATATGAATGTTTCACAAGAATAGATTTGGATATAAAATTGTTGGACTGCTACATTTTAAACATTTTTGTGTTGCTGTTAGCCTCAAATTGAGTTTGTCTATGGAAATGCTCCTCTTGACGCACTTGAAGAAATTTGGTTTTGCAGGTGTGCATTTGACATGTCCTCAGTCAAATGGCTGTAAAGGGCAATACCTACGTGTCTGATCATTTGGTGCATCACATTCATGGCTCTCTAATTTTGATTATTTTGTTTTTCACAGTTCACACAGGGCGCTGTTCCACAGGCGGATGATCGAGAAGCTAAACGCGACACTCCGGAGGAAGGAGAACTACGGGATCAAAGGATGGAAATAACGATTCGCAATTCCCCATACACCCGGGAAGACTCAACAGAAGACAGGTACCGCCATCAGTCCATGTACGATAGGGCTGCAATGAATAATTGAGAAAGTGGACAAAAAGTAGTCAAAGATTACTTTTATCATCGGTTGAATTCACAGAATTTAAGAATTAATTTAACGTAAACAATGCTTGATGTGCTGAGGGCAGAGAAGCTGCGAAATAAAAACAAACTAAGCTGCCTTGATTTATACTCTATATGTAGTCAGTGTTGTAAAAATTATTGAGACACCATAGAGCTGGGGTGTCAAACTCGCTTTACTTCAGGGGTCACATACAGCCCAATTTGATTTCCAAAGGGCCGGACCAGTAAAACCATTGTCAGGATTATCATTATAATTGTTATTACTATCAAATTATGTCAGGAAAAGAGTATTTTAATACTACAAATATAATTTTTTATTATTATTGTGGTGACCCAGGCATTTACAGGAGCACTGTTGTTCCTTTGGTCAGCTGTTTTGCAACATTATTATTGAATAATGTCAGGAAAAATACCAAAAATGTGTCAGTATATATAAAATATCCAGTTCAAATGGAGTAACTCCCCTTCATACAGTTACCATTTTTAACAGTGCGGTCCATAATTCTACTAGCGACCTGATTGGAAGCGGCTGGTTTGCTGCCATATATGAAACACTAAAAATTAGAGAGCGTGCAGGAAGAGTGGAGACTAAGAGACTTCTCTCCTCTGAAAGTAGGTCTGTGGCCTCAGTAATGAGGTGCTAATAGAACTCCATAGTGTTCTCTTCTCTTATTAGGTTCTCTAACAGGACAGCACAACCCCCAGTGGACAATTCAGGAACAGCAGCACTGTTTATTAAGATGATGTCTGTAATATTCACACTTTCCAAAATCATCCAGCAGGCCAGATTGGAACCTTTGGCGGGCCGGTTCTGGCCCACGGGCCATATGTTTGACACCCCTGCCATAGAATGATTGATCAATTGAATGACTGGAGAGAACACACATAGTTAGGATGCTAACACTTGCGCCAAATTTGATGTACCCCAAACCGCAAGATGACCTCTGATACAACAACATTAGCGATATAGCAGTAAAAAAAACCTTCATCTGTAACCATCTATATGTTGAGGAAAACTATACTAAAAGGGGGAAATCACAACCAAATTGAACAAAACAGTATTTATTTTACTTATTCTTTGCCATACTGCTTTGGAAAATGCATTGTAAAGCCTCTTACATTTTGGCGTTTTTCTTTCTCTTTAAATACATTTAAAATAACATTATTCAATTGTACTATGTACGTGTCCTCTAAATATGACTTTTATTTAGCCCTCTGTTATGTAAACATTGCAAACCAACTTGTTGTGTTTAGTTATTGCAGATTTTTTTTTTTTTTTAAGTTTTGTTTTTTTACTAATTGTTTTGGAATCGACAGTGGGCACAAATACATGTCCCACCATGAAATATTACTCCAATAAGATTTAGGGTACAACAAAAAGTACAGAATTGAATTGGTCTTTCTTCTCTTCTGAAAACATGCCTTACACTTACAACAGTATATATTTGTAAACCAAATTAAGGAACAATGCAATAATACAGGTCCGCTGAGCTTCATGTGTATTTGTGTGTTGGTGGAGCGGTGAAACAGACAAGAGGACAGAACCTTAACACTACCATTCAAAACAGCAAAACGCAAACTGTGCTGAAATGAAATGAGTGCACATAAATGAGGTAAACAACATAAATAAATAGTCTCTGCAACTTTTTGCATATATGGTCGCGTTGTCTTCACTGTTGGAGCTGCCCCGCTCTGTATGTACACGCACACACACACAGCTCAACAGTGCAGCTTAAAAACAACTTGTACTCTGAAGACCTAATGTAAACATTCTGACAGGTTTGGGCTGTTTCTAAACATTTTTTTTTAATTTATGCAGGCTAGAAGAAGATGAATCTCTTGCAATTAAGCCCCCTCAGCAAATGACAAGAAAAGACAAATCTCACCACAGAAAGGAGGAAAAGAGAAAAGATAAAAGACGTCATCGTAGTCACTCAGCTGAAGGAGGTATTGTTGGCAAAAAGATAAACACATAAATTAGTTGATAATCACAGTATTTGTGTATCCCCAGCTTCTCAACTTTTTTTTCATCTACAGCAGGCAAACATGCACGACTGAAAGACAAAGAAAAAGAGCGAGAGAGTGATCGCAGGAAACGTCAGTGGGAAGAAGACAAAGCCCGACGGGACTGGGAAAGGCAGAAGCGGAGGGTAGAGGCTAGGGCGCACTCACGTAGAGAACGGTGAGCACCAGTCTCAGAACTGAAATCTATACATTAAATCATTCACTGTTAGACAATGCAGCTAGAGTTTGACGAGATTCAATTTGAGCCCTTTTGGGACTTCCTGATAGGAAGGAAGATTTTTCTTTTGAACATAGGGACCGGCTGGAGCAGCAAGAACGCCAGCGTGAACGTGACAGGAAGCTGCGTGAGCAGCAGAAAGAGCAAAGAGAGCTGAAGGAGCGGGAGAGGAGAGCAGAGGAGCGACGTAAAGAACGAGATGCCCGCCGAGAAGGTCAGAACCTTAATACAGTAAGAATAAAAATCCAAACTTGCAGTGTGGTCCTCCAACATAGTAATGTGTGGGGAGACCTGGTGGCTAACCTAATAGAGCACATGCCACATAGACTGGTAAAATGTAGATGATTAGTTAAAGTTCCATCAGTTCTGTTCATATTTTTCTAACACCTCGACCAGCTGTACTAGCTGATGATGTCAGTGCTCACTGAGCCATAGAGAGACAAACATATTTGTTCATTGGGAGAGTGTGGAGAGCAGGTGAATCAATGAGCACTTTTAAGTCTTCGTCAGTTCACTTGGTTAAATAGTTTGAAGCATTGTCCATTGAGAACACACTCTTGCCAATGGTCAACTTGGCCACGAGCTCTTGTGACTAATTTTGGTTGGATACCGAACTAAGACCGGAAAGGCCGCTTATCTGTCTAAATCCTCACCAGTGTGAATGATTATTCTAAATTTTGATTCAAATGGTAATGGAAAACAAATAATAAAAAGAAAAACAACAGCCTCTGATTGTCACCTACTTCATGGAATTACGTAAATGCATTGATGTGTATGTATGAGTGTGACTTCCAATTGTAGCACAATCAAGTGTCTGTGTCTGTGTGTGTGGTGTGTGTGATGTATGTCTTTAAAATAGCTTCACACATCAAGTAGTGTTGCATGCCCAATAAAGAGAATGTTTTCGTGTTCTGCTTTGCAATTGTATAAAAAAGGCTTCAGTAACCAATCAATTCATTTGGTGATGGCAGTTATGCAAAATTCTATACTTCGGATCATTAAGCATTCTTTCTTTCTTGTCTGCAGTGCAATCTCACCATCGAGTAATACCTGATGATTATGATGACAAGCATAAACAAAGTCACCATAGCCGCAGTCCAAACCGGGGACCCAGGGACAGATCTGACCACAGCGAGCCAAGAAAAATTGCAGGTGTGTGTAGCAGTACATTGTTTTAGTATTAGAGTTTCTCGTTCAAGCCCTACCGTTCAAATTATTCATCATTGATATGTATGTTGGCACTTTTTGCAGCATCCAAAGAGGATAGGTCTGAGGACAAGGACCTGCTGGCAGACCTCCAGGACATCAGCGACAGTGAGAGGAAAACCAGCTCAGGGGAGTCTTCAATGGGTAATGATGGCATTAATACAGTATATACACAGCCAAAATGAAATTATCATGTTAAAATCAATTTATAGTGTGCCTACTGATGATGTCTATTTCATCACATAGTATATTTATTGAGCTCATAAAGACTCATAAAGGCAGGCAGCATCAGTCAGTCACAGTTAGCCGCAGCCACAGGCCTACATGCTCAATATGCAACCTGGATTTGTTTGGGGAAATGACAACACGGTGGAAAGCAGTGACAGTGCTGTTCTGGAGATCTTTTTCACCATCTACAACAAAGTCTGAGGCGTGGTCATGTTATGAGCTTTATAAAAGGGCAGGTTTATTGAAGGTGGTAACCCTGTCTGCAGGACGTGCAGAAAATAATTGCTCTGAAAGGGGGCGTGTTGTCTCGCCACCCGCGACTTTATAACGAATAAAAGGAAAGTTAACTTGATACAGGGACTTAAGAATCGCAGAATTTTCATATGGTTGTATTTGTTCTTAAATGGTATGGAGAAAAGAAAGAAACAAGGGTACTTTATTGATCGCTGTAGGGAAAATAACTAACCCCTTCTCAGTGAGGAGCAGTGGGTAGCTAACACATGCACATGCAAACAAACAAACATGCACACACACACACACACACACACACACACACACACACACACAGTGTACGGGGACCAGCTCTAGATGCTCCACCTTTGCCTCAGTCAGGGGCAATGGCAGGAGTGATTAACCTAACACACATGTTTTTGTGGGTGGGGGAAAATGGGAGCACCTGGAGGAAACCCACGCAGACACTGGAAGAACATAGAAAACACAGATAAGTGCGGAGGTCTAACCCCAGGATTCGAACCCATGAAGCATCTTGCTGTGAGGCAACAGTGCTAACCACCATTCAACCGTGCTGCGAAATAATATTTTCATGTGTTTACTTAAGGTGTTATTACATTTTAAAAATGCCGCTATAATTTTGGTCACGATAATTGTGATGTGAAAATTTCATACTGTTACATCTATAGCATCAGGATCAGGCTCAGATGAGGAGGAGGAGGATGAGGAGGAGGAAGAAGAAGAAGAAGACGATGAGTCCGGAAGTCAAAGTGAGGGAGATGAGGGGGAAGAAGAGGACGAATCTGTTTCAGGCTCAGGGAGGTCTGAGCACAGTGCAGGTACAATTATTTTAAAGGTTTTTCACAGCTGCAACTAATGTTTCCGTATGATGAAGTAAAAGCTTTTTACAGCATAAATATGTAGACTGTCTTCTAGAGGATGTGAGTGAAGAGGAGCAGTCCGAGGAAGAGTATGAAGAGGAGAGGGAAAATGGAAACCACATTCCCACAGGTGGGTGCTGCAGTGATGCATCAATCAATTGAACTGTTTAGACTAGGTACCACAGTTTACCTTTATGTGATGCAGTTTGCCTGAATAGTTACTTCTATGTTAACTTAATACATATTACATTAAGAAATTATAGGTTTTACTTTGGATTGCTGTCAGTACTGTCTCATATTTTGGTTACATGTCTTCTATCAGGGCTGATATCAATGTATTTGGATTTGGATCTGACCTCAAACTATATTTTCATTTAATTATTAACTTTAAATTTAAACATAGTACTGCCAAAAATAGGCGTATTAATTGATAGTGAAACCCTTATCAGTAGAGTTCTTTATGGGTTCACCTGGTTCATAAGAAGATCCGATACCTTAGTTGGATTGAATTTAGATTCATTTTAGTTCTGATCCTCTGGAGAAATGAGTGATCTCCATGTGAGTACATTTAATACACAATCATCACCCTGTGTCTTCCAGTCCCAGAGTCCCGTTTTGACCATGATTCAGGGGAGAGTGGTGAGGACATGGAGGAGGAGGAGGAGGAGGAGGACGAGGATGAGGATACAGGAGAGGTTGACGCTGACCCCACGCCTCAGTCTCAGACTCATTCTCGCTCCCCCACCCCAGAGGAGAACTACATCCCAGACTCCCCCCCAGTTTCACCTGTGGAGCTGAAGAAGGAACTGCCCAAATATCTGCCAGCTTTACAAGTTAGTGCCAGCATGACAAATACTCTCCACTTCATTTACAACCATCCATCCATTATTTTTGCTGGAATGTTAACTGTTATTTCAGATGTGTTCCATTTGCTTTGGGTTATACGTCTCAGGTACAACATACTGTCAGTGCTTGGCTTTTATAAATTTTGCGAAGTGAAATTCCACAGTTGTGATGTGTTGTTTTAAGTTTTTCCAAGTAATAATGGGTTATTCAAAAGAAGTCTATGTAATTTATTGATTTGATTTATACTTCACAATGTAATTTATTTGTCTCAATGTGTAATTTATGCTTCCTACCATTAAAGGCAGCATAATAAAAAATGTAGTGATATTGCAAAATTATCAGTTAACTTCAAATATTGTGTACGGACTGGGTATAGTCTTATTAAAATGAACATCTCCAAGGAGTCAATTTGAGGTAAATCTTAACCTTCAGTGATTATTGTCATGGCAGAAAGTAAACATATTAGCTCCTAGCCAAATGTTATTGGTATGTTATGGTCAGTGTTTAAAAGGATATTTTGCCTTTATAGTTGTGTTGCTGTTGAATTAATGTAAGTTGCTGACAAAAAGAGGTCTCTAGTTACATAGATATGTTTGGGTTTTTTAGGGTTGTCGCAGTGTTGAAGAATTCCAGTGTCTGAACCGAATAGAGGAGGGCACCTATGGTGTGGTTTACAGAGCCAAGGACAAAAAGACGGGTATGAAATCAAACAGTTAAGCACAATTGCTTTGGTGGTTTTGTTTACTGGCTACTGGCTACTTACTACTGAAAAAATATTTTTGCAGATGAGATTGTTGCCTTGAAAAGACTGAAGATGGAGAAAGAGAAGGAAGGTTTCCCCATCACGTCCTTAAGAGAAATCAACACAATCCTGAAAGCTCAACACCCAAACATCGTCACAGTCAGGGTAAAGGAGAAAAGAAGAGAAAGATGTACAAGAGAACATTTGAAAATTAGATATTAATGCTATCTTGGTAAATGTCACCCTGTGTTGTCTCATCTACATTAGGAAATAGTTGTTGGAAGCAATATGGACAAAATCTACATTGTGATGAATTATGTTGAACACGATCTGAAGAGTCTAATGGAGACTATGAAGCAGCCCTTCCTGCCAGGTATGGAATGATAAGCTTTAGTCTATTTCTCCATGCAATCATTTGTTTTTCACCATGAGAGTTTATGTGAGATGATGGAATATTCACAAATGTGCCATGTACGTGTGTGTCGTCATCAGGGGAAGTAAAGACTCTGATGATTCAGCTGCTCAGAGGTGTTCGGCATCTCCACGATAACTGGATTCTCCATCGTGACCTGAAGACATCCAATCTGCTGCTGAGCCACAAGGGTATCCTGAAGGTACACTAGGACTACATTTCTCAAAGAGATGGCTTGGGATCCCCTGGGATCTTGAGGCTCTCAGGTGGTCCAGAGCAAAATTAGGATAGTTCAATTTACTATAAAAGAATTATGTCTGAGAGAACATGTTAATTGGTCAACATGCTGTTTGGGCTTTTACAATTCTATGATAGTGATTAAAATGTCTCTGTTTGGGATGTCGGGGACTTTTTGGCTACATAACTGTGTTTATATGCCAATATGTACTATAGAAGGCAATAATATCAAGCAGTGTGGATTTCGATCTGGTTTTCCGGGTCTTTGCTCTGGTCTCGAACGAGTAAATTTTCCAATAACAAAATTGTATACAATGAGAAAGTGACAAACCATAAAGACAATTTGGCATCTGAAGTACTAAATTTTAGACACAAGAGTCAATCCTACAATTGTTTGATTAAAGGGACCACCTTCTTACAACATAAACTGCACTTATACATATATGCACTTTGTCTTGCCTTGTCTTGCCCCCTTGCACCGCCATGTAGCACTGCCTGGTAGCAACTTGGTCCTATGGACTGGAACCTGAACCTTGTGGCGCTTATTGTCGTTGTATTTACTGCATAGATCTTCGTTGGTTTTGTTATAATTCTCATATGCACGTCGCTTTGGATAAAAGTGTCTGCTAAATGCGAATTAATTGTAATTAAAGTAAATTAAACCTCATCACAAAATAAAAAGCACGCACTTATATTCTCATTATAATTCAGCATGAAAACTCAAAATCTGTTTTATTTAATACAAACTTTGCTATCTCAAAATTTCCATCAGCTAGCAACAAAATAGTGCAGAGGTACAAACAGCAGACACGATTACTAAAACTGACTTGGAGTATGAATTTCTGGGGAACTACACGGCAAACCCAGTCTGCGTGTAAATAAACCAACTTAAGGTTACTGCAAATTGTATGCATGCTGACAGCAGAATTTAATGAATCACTGTCCCATTATCTGAAACTGGGCCTCTAACATAAGGAAAATCTCACAGGTAGTTACGTCACAAAATAGACATTGTATTTGCCTTCAGACCTTTTCTTAAAATAGAAGTTAATGGCGGCTTGGATCTGTTTGTGAGCTAAGTTTATGCTCCTGTTTTGTCCTGTAGATTGGAGACTTTGGATTGGCCAGGGAGTATGGTTCTCCCCTGAAGCCCTACACTCCTGTCGTGGTGACCCTGTGGTACCGATCACCAGAACTTCTGCTTGGAGCCAAGGTGAGAAGCCAACTCAGTTGAACATGTTGACCGCCTACTGCGTCCACACATCGCAAGACCCAGACGAAATACCACCTCAATACAAAAAAACGTACAATTTCAAGTTGATTTCTTCATCGTCGTCAGTGCTTGTATTAAGATACATCTGCAAAGCATTTGGCCTGTTCGACTTGTGCGCCACACACTGATGGAACACAGTTTGAGTATTACAGTACATGAGCTCCACAGCAAGATGATGGTGGGCCAGCAGTCTGTCACAGCACAAGACAGACTCAAAGTTTGAAACGCGCCAGGCAGACTTTGTACTTTATATTGCTGTGGACTGACACGGTGTTTGTTCTTCTCTCCGCAGGAGTACTCCACAGCTGTGGACATGTGGTCAGTGGGCTGCATATTTGGAGAGCTCCTTACTCAGAAACCTCTTTTCCCTGGAAAATCTGAAATTGACCAAATTAATAAGATCTTCAAGGTAACCGCTCATTTTCCCTCATAAAATGAAGTAATTCTTCACTCTTAAGGATAAAGCTCTTCTGTTTACAGCCTGTAAATATTTAGTGTGTGGAGTGGCAAAATAGATCAGCATGCAGTTTTGCAAGTGGCCACAGGGTGGAGGAGTTGGAAGATGTCATCCCAGCTGATGAAGTTATTATGAAACTGAGAGGCTCAGCAGAGTTGCCTGAATAATAATAAGTAGATCATCAGCATAAACCATGACAGCCATGTGGACTGATCATTTAGGCCTCCCAGGTCAGCATAGGCAGTTTCATAAAGGCTGGTCTGTTTTCTTGTGTCTGTGGTTGATTATATATCATATCCACTCACATCCACCACCACCTACACCACTCTCACAACTCTGTATTTATTCTGACTTGTATGTTGACTCTAGGATTTGGGGTCACCAAGTGAGAAGATTTGGCCTGGCTACAGCGAGCTGCCTGCTGTGAAGAAGATGACTTTCACAGAGTATCCCTACAACAACCTGCGAAAACGCTTTGGAGCGCTACTCTCAGACCAGGGCTTCGACCTCATGAACAAGTAGGCTTTTTGTCTGATCCAATGTCATACTTTTCACATTGCAATATATATTTACTGTACAAATATAGAGCCTCACCTTGGTATTCAGTTATGTGACATGGAGAGGATAACTGTGTTTCCTTGTGCAGTGGTCAAACCACTATATATGCATAAGGCATAGTGAATACTCTACAGGGTACTGGTGGCAATAACTGGGTGAGGTAAAAATAATATTTAATGCATTTTTCAAAATACATTGGTGACATTAAAAGTAAAGATATATTTAATTGGGCATTGTATGAATTGTGTGAAAATCAGAAGTGCAGCCTTACCAGTGTATTCAGGTAAACATTATCTTATAAAATATTTGATTTGTTGCTAGACCGTTAAGTGGGATATTATTAGATAATATTGAATATTGCACTTAAATTAAAGGTGAATGTAAGCCACTAATATGAGTACCAAATACTGTGATTCCTACAGTGAAAATTGCTTTATTTGTATAATTCAGTTGCTGCCTTTTAGAAATCGGTTAAGCTTTCCTGGCCTTTTTTTCATCCGTGTGCCTCCATGCCAGCATTCTGTTTCATGAACATACTCATCATGGTGATTATCCAAACTACAGGAAAATGTTTTAGAAAACACACATTTAATACGGAAAATTGCTTTCGCACTAGCTAAAAAGCTTCATAATTCTTTTTTTTCTTGAAATGAGCATTGTTTAGAAGCTGTGAGGAGCAGAGAATCACAGCTTTCCTCTCAAATCTTGACCCACCCACAGAGTCTTTGCCTACACCTGTAAATGACAAAACCACACAGCTGAGTTACCTCACAGCTGCTTAGGATGGTAACAACATGTCCACTGTGCTGCCGGGAGAATCATGGTTCAATGGAAGTTTGGCACCCCTCCAGCTCTGTGAAACCTTCCAGCTGTCAGAAGAGTCATGAGGCATATATTGTTGGAGCCTTTCAAACCTTGGAGAAATACAGTTAGAGAAGGGCCAGACTTCAATGCTGCCTATTGTGTATCGGTGGATACTGCTGAAAAACTCTGGATTGGGTATCAGTGACACCAAACAAGAACTATCTAATCCAGAATATTCACACAATTACTTAGTTTCATTCAGTCAATATAAAGGGATGCACAGCTATAGGGGAGGATAGCATGCTGGCTAGCTGCATTAGCTGGAGACAGCTCAGTGCTCGACACCAGGCCACAGAAAGGTATAACAAACAAACCATCACGCCAGAGAAATTTTTCCTGCGTCTTTTCTATCTTTCCTTTAGGGTACCAGCTGAAAAAAGTTATTGGTTCATGCCCTGTCAAGGCAGAGCAGTGTGGTAGTAGTGTCGTTTGGCAGGAAGATATCACAGATCAGTTTGGAATATCACACACCCATGTGTTTCACACAGTGTTTAAGAGTTGAAGATTCCAGTGTTCAACATGTGGAGACACTGACAGGCATAGTACTTATGTACATTTACCTGTTTGTTGAAAGTAGGACTGCACAACATATCATACATACGCGATCCATTGCAGCTAACGTTACGTGCGATATAGTAACGTTATGGTATAGTGATGCTATGTCGCATCACTATATTAAGTACAAATTGTTACTAAAGCATTTAGTGCTTTAGAAGAGATTTCAAAATATCGAAATACATAGTGTGAAATATATAGTGTGTTGCGATTGTAGCCTAAAAATATTATTACTAGGCTAAATTGTGCTGCCCTAGATGAAATGTTTCATTCATCAACAAGTTTAAAAGCCTGTGAAACCACATTTAGCGGTTTTCAGTCCTTGGCCTTGACACTATAAACCGCAGCATTACTATATCCGGTACAAATTGCTACAAAGCCATTCTGTTGAACTCTGTGCGCAGATGCGGAGTGGCCACTTCGCCAGGGGTGAAAGCAGCGTGACTATAACTATTACTTTAGTGTGAGAAGGTGTGAGTGTTAGCGCACAGTGAGACTTTCTATTGCGTTTTGATGTCATCAGGTGTTTGTGTCCATCCTCTCGTCTGTTTCACCATAGACAGTGACGCCTCACACGTAACTGTTATAACCAACGATTTATGAAACACAGCAATAATGGGCAGAACTATGTAATAATAACACAGATAATTAATGAAGATAGTTAATAAAACAATCTGATCAATCGTTAATTTTCACTGTACACAGTCAAGAACAGGATTTAACCGCGCACTCATTTCCGGGCTGAATCCCTCAACATAAGATCGCAGGCATATCTTGTGTAACTGCTTCTTAAGAGGGGAACATAAAGTCACAAACAAAAAAGTTATTTTACAATGTTATTTATTTGTTGGTTAACTTGGTCTACTCATATTTAAGTGTAACCCATGTTTTCACAGGAGAGGGATCCCAACTTTACATTCAGACCTGTTCAATACTATACTTTTTCTTGTCCAGGAGTACCCACTGAAGTGATGCTTCATGGGAAATGTATTTTGAAGTGTCTACCGTCTGTTCCAAAGCAACGACTAAAAAAACCTACATTTTGTGATAAACAAATCTGCGTTAACCAAACACAAGAGTTGATGAGCTGGTTTTAAAAAAGAAAGATGTACATGAAGCAGCAGAAATAGGCAAATAAAAGTTGCATTTTGAGAAGGCATATATAGAATAATTGATGCATAAAACAGTAAATGTATTTAATCGAAAAAGAACCCTCTAAAATTAAAAAGGCTTAACACTCCATGTTTCAAAGTGTGACATTGAATAAGTACAATAATAAAATAAATAGTTTTATTAAATTTAACTTGAAACCACGAATATAAACAAGAATCGGACAACTAGAATCATCATACTGGCATGATTGTATGCATCAAAGTGTCAAATCGAGCATTAAGTGCCTTAGAAGAGATTTCAAAACATCGAAATATATATTGTGTATTGTGATATAGCCTAAAAGTATCGCAATATCATTACGAGGCTAAATTGTGCTGCCCTTGCTGAAATGTTTCATTCTTTAACAAGTTGGTGTGGAAAAGCCTGTGAAACCACGTTTAGCGTTTTCAGTCCTTGGCCTTGACACTCAAACCACAGCTTCTTTCCTATCCTACCAAGTCTTCCTAATTGCATTCATTAGGTGTCCAAGTGAAAATGGGTCAGTATGGCTACAGTGAAAACCAACTGGGCTCTGGGTCCTGAGGGTCCAGGATTGAGAGTAGTGTGCCAGACATCTGCGCTGATGTTCCAAGTGTTTTATGTGTGGATTGTCTCTTTAAATCCAGGGTTTCACCTAATGTGTCAACATAGTGACATCACCCAGTTCATAATCAATTTGTTCCATCTAAAGTGGATCAATTTGTGCAGCCTGGTGCTCATCATTTACCACACTCCCTCTGCGTGCCTCACATGGAAGATTACAATCAGACACGGTTGGAATGTCAATTATCACAATTATGGGCCAGTCGATTATGTCCTGTTGATCCTGTCACTTACAATAAATGTTGCACAACGCTCAAGCCTCCTTCATACCAGACTTACATCTTGTGTCCAGATTGTGTTTGGAGTTAAAATTGAATCACATTTGCAGCTGACATGAAACTGTCACCGATACATATGTTAAAACTGGATTTCACTTGTGAAATTGCAGATTTCCACACATCCTGACAATATTATTATCTAGTGCAATGAAAGTAAAACTGGTGTATTCACAGCCTATAAATTCCAACTCAACTGATAAAAGTCACAAAAACTGCAAGAGCATGACTAATGAGCTGCAAATGCTTATTGTATTTTTTCTGTTCCCCTTTCATATTTCAAAATTGATATCTTTGACTGTTTTCCAGGTTCCTCACCTACTGCCCTGGTAAGAGGATCTCATCTGACGAGGCGCTCAAACATGAGTATTTCCGTGAGACCCCACTACCCATAGAACCGTCCATGTTCCCCACCTGGCCAGCAAAGAGCGAGCAGCAACGGGTGAAGAGAGGCACCAGTCCTCGTCCCCCAGAGGGAGGCCTGGCCTACAGTCACCTGGTAAGGACATTAGGCTCCATTCTCTCCATTACACACAGCTACCAGGCTTTCTGAATGCTGCCTGTGTTAAATAGATTACAGACCTACAGGCACTTCCTCCTTGTGTTTTCCATGATGAGCACACTTAAGTTCCTAATGTTTTCTACAGTGCACCTCCACAACCAGAGTTTGTTTTCTTTTAGGTTGATAGTGATCATGAGTAGTAGAATTTTCATTTAAAAATTAACAAGTGTTTAGTATTTGTCTCAGATTTATTCTTTTAAGTACAAATGGTTGAATGTGAGGCAAACATCGTAAAGAGCTTTGGATAAAAGCGCAATACAAATGCAGACCATTTACATCATAATGTCTTCTCATGAGGGAAGATGACATTATTACATATAACATTTTTGGGATACAGCCAAAATCAGAATCAGAATTTAGGTTTTTCCCCAGGTATCAAGTCTGTTATCTGCTGAATTGTACAATGAATATATTAGAGGTCAAACTGCATCATGTCCATCTGAGTTAAAATTGTTTCTGTTGTCTGTCCAGGGGGATGACGACCTCAAGGACACAGGCTTCCACCTAACAACCAGCAACCAGGGAGTGTCTGCAGTTGGCCCAGGCTTTAGCCTGAAGTTCTGAGCCCAAACAACAGCCAGCTATCTGAAAGAGGGGACAATGAATCACGGTGCTTGGAACTGGACCTGTGGACCTGTGGTTTCACTGGTCAAAATGATTGATGATAAAACTTTTACCATATAGTCAGGACTGTCACACAGCAAGACTGGTGGTTGATTTCCACAATCTCCCTCGAAAGCCATTTGAACCGAGACAATTTTAGCTCTTTAAGAAGCGGCTGAACATTAAACCTCCTTTCTGTTAAAAATGTTGCTGTTTTTTTTTTGTTTTGTTTTTTTATTCTTCCATTTTTTTTTACTTCATGAGAAAGGAGCAGATTTTCGAACTGGTTGGTATTTCCTGACTCCTGGAGCTACTGTATAATGATGCAGCTTTGGCCCTGTTTCCATCAGCAGAATGTTAGAGTATTTACTTAGACTGTCAGCTGATTTGCTGACAGGAGGACCATGTTTTTGCTAGAAATAAAGTTTGAAACTATTTTGTCTGCCATTTTCCCAATATTTATAAATTCTGCCCAAGCTATGCAAACGCAACCACACATTGCCAGAGAAGAAAAAAATGGCAAGTTGAGCCTAAAAAAATCTAGCCTTGAACCCGATTCAGCAGCAGCTGTCCAAAAGTGATGTCATTCCTTGCACTGCACACTTTGTCTCAGTACTTTGTTCTTTCGGGGAAAAGAGGCCCAGAATCTCTCGGCAATTGTTGTTAAATGGCTCCTCAACTTCAAAATTAAACCAATAAATTCTTTGATTTCAAGCCGAAGAAAAATAAACGGTAGAGTTTCATTCCTGCCAGACTGCATGCTGCTTTCACTGGAACTGGCACAGAAAAATCCCTGTGTCTGGAGGCTTCCAGGGCCAGCACTAATGGAAATATTCATTAATCAGTTCTATCTATCCCCCTGCCCCAATGGAGCCTTTCTGTGGATTATTACACTTGATGTGTTGAATAAGCTTGAAAAGAGAGCTGTTAGTGGAATTGACTGCTCTGTCTCTGGAGGCTGAGTGTTGGCTTCATTTTGAGGCTAGTAAAGTAAGCTAGACGTCTGAGGTGTTCCATATGTGGTTTAGCGTCCAAATAGTTCCAAAGCCTGCAGACAACATTGTTTATTCTGGATTTTGTAGCTTAATTTGGTTGGTGCATAATTCTATATTATTTACGTGACACACATCCAAGTGCGTTTCTTTATCTTTTTCATAGACCCCCAAATAGTAACACAATAGAGGACGATGCAGTTTTTGCCCTACATAGGAACACATAACTTTTGACTGCACAAGTTATGAGTGAAATTTCTCCCTTAAATACTCATTCCTATAATTCTCTAACTTGGATAATACCATTTTTAAATCCTAGTGACATATAACTACTCCCCTTGGAGTGGGGGTACCTTAAAGTGACAATTTGGTATTTGTTTGTGAAATTACCTATGGACAAGGTCACTGTACATATACAGTACTGTGTACTGTTAAGGCACCTTAGATGTGTCACAAAAACATTTGTCTTAACACCATCAAGAGACGTCTAATGTGTCCTATGTTCATTCTGCAACATGACGACCGCAAACATACAGCCATTCTTTATACAAGGTATAAAGAACTATCTTCAGCAAAGATTAAAAAACGAGGAGTACAGCAATAGATGCTGAGGACCCCGTAGACCCATGAAAATCATCAAGTTAGTCTAGGATTACATGAAGAGTAATTGAGACAGCCAAAATCCACAGTGCTGTGGCAGGTACTCCTAGATGCTTGGAACAACCTATCTGCCAATAGCCTTCAAGAAAAACCTGATCTCTGATGGACCTTGTGCTGATCTGGTGCTGTTTTAAAGGCAAGGGGTGGTCATGCCAAATTTTGGATGCCTACAAAGTATACATTGTTTAATATATATAAATATACAGTATATATATATATATTAATAATATATATGTGTATGTCACCTCGCACCAATGTTATATCACAAAGCACAAACTGCAATGCATGACATGAGCAGCTTTCACGGTGCAGTATTTTCACAAGAATACCACTTGTCAACCAACATTTAATTATGCACAATTGAAAATGCATTTACAGAATGACAAATAATTGACAATAAACAGCTGTAGTGAGGTTAAAGGCAGAAGGTAAAAATTCAGAGAAATATGTGCCCTACAGAATGAGGTCTCCTTGTGACCGTGTTTGTGTGAATCTATCCTGTTCAGTGTGCAGGGGTGCCGGTGTGGCCTTTAGAAGCGCACACGTACCCTCCAGGAGTAGTTGGTGAGAACTTTGTTTTTTTTCTTCACGATGCAGGTGTATGTGCCTTCGTTGATGGCATTCGCTACTATAGTGATGTGGTCATCTTTAAGGGAGATGTAGTTTGGGTGAGAGTACTCCAGCAGCTCCCCGTCCTTGTACCAGCTGAAACCAAAGGATGTGCATTAGACAGTGTTTGATTAGGTGGTGTGATAGAGCAGCAGGCAACAACACTTACGAGACTTTGCCTTGCTTAGAAGCTATTTTCTTCCCACAACGAAACGTCAGCTTCTTGCCCTCGGCAACCAGCTTGTGTTTGGTCCTTGGGGGTGTCGGGGTGGGAGCCACAGTTGGGAAGGGGAACTCTGAAGGAGATTAGAGGAAAATCCTCAAGTAAATTATATTTTAGTCGTTCAGCTGATTCTAGAAACGCACTCAGAGGGATACCACTCTGATGTCACTGCTCTGATGGTAGGATACGGGTCTACTCATGTTCATTGTTTATAATTCGTATGGCAATTACACCTATTATCGCCTACATATGAATTTCATAGGTATCAACAATAATTATGCCTTTATTTCATGTGATTTACAAAATATATACCATAAGTAAACTCCCCATATATTGGCATTGGACTGAAACCTTGACCTTGCCTTGTGACCTTAACTTTTGAACAGTTTGAAAGACAAAATTTCCTGCTCCTGACTCTAATCCCAACCACTACACCAAGTTTGTTCCAAATCAATTTCAATATGAAATAAACCAAAACTACTGCTTACAGAAAGCATATTTTGATCGCCATACAAATATCTTCTTAATAGTGTGCAGAAATTAATTCTCTACATTTGACGCATCCTGACTGCTTTGGTCTGTTCGGGATATGAGCCCAGGATCATCACAACACAAGCATCAGAAGATTTTAACCTCTCAGACTCTGAGGTAATCACCAGTGGACCTGCCTTCATAAATATTTGGGTTTTTATTTAAAATTCTAGTGTTATGCCTGAATGTCCAAAGATGGCAAATAAAGCAGGATGGGTGAATGCATAATACAATTTAATATGACAATTTAAGAGTAGTTAAAAATACCATAGCTTGAAAAATGTTGCTCTAATGGATGTTGAGAGACATTGTCAATTCATTTATTAGTGTTCAAGGGGTTAAACATTATTCATATCTGGACCAAATTTCAGAGCTATGTCAACTATGTCAGGAGATTGGTGTAATAATATTGAAGAAATTGTCAAAAATTAGTCAAAGCCAGCATTGTACGCAGGAAAAAAATCTATGCAATTGTGTTAATGTTGTAGAAAAAGACAGGAAGGAATCATCTCTGCAATCAAACTTAAATGTAATTAATTATTTGGAAATGTGACAACTTTCCTGTACAAATCCTACACCAAACTTCCAATTACCTGTCAAATTTTTGATACAAATGTTATCACGTCAGAAACTGTGTGTGTTTTCTCTAACCCCTGACCAGCTGGCACCATGCAAGTTTTATCAATGTAATTTTTCCCATCTGCTTTCTGAAAAACAATACTGGCCGCCATGTGATCAGCTGAAAGTCTGCAAAAAAACAGTTGCTCTCCTTAATGCCGCAAAAATCCAAATTGACCTTGTGTGTCTCTAACCCTCAAGCCACAGTCTGAAATTCCAGCGGTTTGGAGTCACTCAGGAATTTTCCACAGCCGTACAATGTCTCCCAATCAACAATGAGGAACAGATTACTGCAAGCCAGGAATCGTATCCTCTTGCCTGTCTCCACTGTCCCTTGTTGCTGACAAAATCTCACAAAGCCACAACAGTCTGTGTGCTGCGATGGTGAGTAGGCGCCGTTTCCTGTTGTGCAACCAAGGACTCCAGCAATAATGCATCTCAGATCAGAATGAAAGGGCTCGATGCTGTCAGAATGCTGATATTCTGATACAGGTATGCTGATGTTCTCCACAACTAAACCCAAGGACTGCTCAAGTGGCAAGAATAATCTAAAATCAGACGCTTGCAAAGAAACCCCTATGGCAGCTCAACATGGCTGGACCTGTTGGCTCCTGTTGCTCTGTTGGCAAACAGCTCCTTGGACTGCTCAATAGAGAGAAAACGTTGTTTTTTTTTTTCTTTTTTCTTTTTCCCTGCTGCTGCCGTTGCATCTTACCGTAACAAAAATCACAGCTGGAGGGGCAGTGCTTCTGCATCAGCTTGCGCTTGCTGTCGCAATAGCCTTTCCGTGCCCAGGCTGGACAGATAAATAACCGGTCCAAACATCCTGGAGGAGAAGGGGGAGACGTAGTGAGGAGGAGGAGGAGGAGGAGGATCAGAGAGCAGCTCCCAGTCAGCAGCAGGAGAATTTGGATCACCAATCTGCTTCTGATTCCAATGAAAATGACTCATCATAACACACACACTAATGTCGACTCATGAGTAGCGTATACAGTATTCATTAATGCCACGTTGGCTTTCAGAAGCAGTTGTCAAACTCCCGCACTGTTCTCCACACGGGCGGATGGATCACAGAAACGCTGGTGTCTCTCCACAAGTGGAGCAGAAAATCAAAGGCAACTGGACTCCCGTTTGATTTTGAAGAGCTTCTCATCCATGAGACTTTAATGGCTCGCCTCTTGGACGAGAGACTCTTTAAGATCAAACTGATCACAACTGTTCCATGTCCAGTTCACTACTACCATATGTCCTTGATGACAGAGTCATATCCACAGATGGGAGAACTCTGACTAGTACTGGCTCTATTGCAAGAGAAATACTCAGGAAGTGTACTTAAATACAAGTACATTACACAAATGCACAAATCAAGCTATTACTACTACTATTTCCCTTCAGAGAGATGATGTGCTTCTCTACTATATTACAGATGGAAATGTACTTTCCTAAAGATTTCACATTCAAATCAAGAGAGAAACTTGTAAAGAAAATCACTAAGATTTCTTTCTTTCTTTCTTTCTTTTCGTGATATATAAGGATTTTGAACGAACCGTAGAGTCGGTGCAAACCCCACACCTCGTCCTGTGTGATCAGCTTGCGCCCTGTCAGTGTTGCATTCAAATGCATGATAGCTTTGGGGTCCAGGGAATGCATGAGGCCAAGAACGTGGCCGATCTCATGAGTAGCTACGTGGACAAGATCGGTCAGCCAAACCCCTGCAACAAAAATATGGTTGATGAATTTGTCTTTCAGTTGACGTGCACCACGTGAGCTCCCAAATTCGGGATTTACTGGGTCCATCAAATAACCGTTTAACCTTTACTTCTACAACAAACATGACAAAAATGCCTGCCTTTCTTCCAGCTGAAGCGCATGTTTCCCAGAATCCAATACTCATAATCGTCGAAGTGAATCTCGCCGGTTGATGGGAAGAATGCATGGGCCAATTCTCCTGTGATGCCGTCGAAACAATGGTGCAACTGGGATTGCAGACAGTCTGTGTGGTTGACGGGGTAGAAGCCTGCCAAAACAGAAAGAGAGAAAGAGACACATCTCTTAGAGCCGAAGAGGGAACCCCGTGTTGAGTACAGGCAGAGGATGATGAACTACCTAAAACCGAGCTTTCTATCTGTCACTGACAATTTATGCACAACCCTGACATCTGCACAATGCAGGCTTTATCATGCGTGGAAGTGAAGACATACAGTGGCAGGAAAAAATGAATAGTTCTTGGACTTCTGTGTTAATTACTCATCAACAGTACTCATATTTTCACCACATTCACAGTAACAGACAAACACAAACTGCTTACAGCGATGACATCGAAACATTCCCAGTCTAGGTTTTCAAGGGAACGCTTGAGGCGATGACTAAAGTGAATGGGACTGGGAGTGATCCATGCTCCCTGATGGAGATGGATCTGTAAAGCCTTTAGCAGAGTATCACGCACCGCCTTACCCAGAAATATTGTTTTCACAGCCCACATGGATTGAGAGGAAGACCAGTAAGCAGAGACTGGAAAACGCTGCCATAAACGACTAGACCCTCACAAATAAAGATCATATGCGCACAAATCAATGTGAAAGTACTAAACCTTTTGTGTTGACAAATTTGAGGCATCTTTATAGAGCAGGAAGTTATGATATGTTTGGGCTTTTTTTGTTTTGTTTTCAGTCTTTCATTCAGGTTTTGTCTACTCAATCAACATGCACCAATCAGGGCAGCATTGTTGATGTTTGAGATTTGTTTCAGCAGGTCTCCCTGAAAATATAACAGATGTATTGTATGCCAGAATGAGGACAATTGTTTGATTAATAGTATGCAATTAGTAATTTTTCCTTCTGGTCTTGAATAGGTAAAAAGATGGAGACATTTGCTGGAGGCAATTGATGCTAAAGACGGTTTGTTGTCAGTACAGACAGAATATGTTTGTCTATTTTTCAGACTTTAACGAAGATCAGACCACATTTCATGAGATGCAGAAATACTAGGATCTCCAACTAGTTTGTTAACCATTTATTGTGACTAGACTTTTACTTTCTGAACAATTAAGTGATTATGAGCTTGGTAATGTGGCCACACATCTCTGATGTGATGAGTTGGGAGGAAGAGAGATTTTAGTGGTGACAAGCATAAGAGAAAACCAGTAATGCAATGCAAGAGGCAAAAACACAGAGCTAAGGAACATCTGCTAGGAGCACGTAAGTCCACATACAGAGCACCCACCTATCTTAATGTCTGCTTCTTGGTCAGTTGGCACTTCTCTGAAGCTGAACGGTGAGACGTCGCTCCACATACCAAACGCCTTGGCGATGCCTCGACGCGTGTCACTGGCATTGATCAAGTTTGTGGGGAAGGAGAGCACCCTGCTCAGAAAACAGCACCATTCTGTAGTCAATACTCCACACACATTCCTCTACAGCAGGAGAATCTGCCAAAATGCAATGGCTACTGTTCAGACACAACAGAATTCCCACAAGCACTGCAAGTACAGCTCCATTACTCAGACCTGGAATTCTCCTTATATCAGTTTGGGGTAGAGTGACGCCAATTCGGGCCCTTTTTAAGTCAGTCAATCTGTGTCAGCCACTTTATGATGAAGAGATGAAGATACATTTCTACTCATCAGTTACAAGTGTGCTGATAAACAAATGCTGCAACCAGGCCTTTCTAAGAAAAAAAAAAATCTAATCTGGTTCATTCATTTGCTGTCATGTCTATCGAATGTTAAAGTTCAAATGATCCCACATAGGACACGCAGTTCCAGTTCCAGCTCACCTTCTCTGAAACACACCGATGAGATACTGTGATGAGAGGAACAAGCGATTTAAAGCCCCCTAAAAGATTAAAGCATCTCTGAAACTTTTCATGCTTATTATATTTGTTAGTCCTACAACTCCAAATGAGTTTTGATTCAACTGTTAACTTTTGGGTTGAGTTATCTTCCCATTGTGTCGCCTCTGAGAATTTGGCAAACTGAAACACTTAAATCAAAAATATGTCTTCTAGATTTGATATTGGCTTATATAAAAACCAACATGTGCTCGTGTCGTAAATCTAAGGTCCAGCAGGACTTGAGTTTCTTCTCAGTCATTTCAAAGTACTACATGTTCTTTTCTTCTCCGTCCCCAGACTAATGGATTCTAATTTGCTGTATTTTGAGAACCAACAGTAAAATGCAGTACTTGTATGTGAGCTTGAACTTGTCCCATTTGAGCTGCTCCGGGGTGAGGGTGTAGCGCTTGTTCCGAGAGAGGTGAAGAACTTGCGAACGAGCATCTTTGCGGATCCCGATGGCCAACACAGTGGTGTGAGCTTCTTCCTTGGACAAATAAAAACCTTTAATTAGCCACAGTATGCTGTAATCATTAGGTCAGACAAACAGCAGCAGGAAATAACACTGTGATTTGACATCTTAAAGGGTTTTAGGCTTTGGTTTCAGGGTAAAGACCGTCTGTGGCTGTGGTCAGAATTCCATTTTGAGCGATGAGTGATGACTGAATTATTGAGGACATTCTTTCTAATGCTTTATAAACATTAAGCATGATACTTTTCACAGGCAGTGCACGTCTGATGACTCCAAATAATAACACCTTGACCCTGCTCTCCTTTCAGAGCTTCTATACTTAGTATTTTAGAGCTTCACAAACGCTCAGTTCAGCTGAAGCTTCTGTTTGCCTTGGCTGTGATCACAGCACTTGATAAGCACTAAAACTTTTTATAGAAACCCTGTTAATGGTAAATCCCCTTTCCAGAGCTGTGCCTGAGATTACACATTTCCTGTACTTGCAGATAAATTTAAGGAGTGTGCAGACAATCTCTGCTGAAGCTGCATAACCAACACCCTGACTGAAACTGAATGCCCTGGCTGAATCTTCATTTCTTTAAACACAACCACTTCACTGTGGTATTTTATATAATTGATCATTACATACGCAATTAAAGTGATTTTCAAACTATGGTACCTGTACCACCAGTGGTACATGAAGCACCCCCTGGTGGTATGGGTCAA
Source organism: Brotula barbata (assembly GCA_900303265.1). Classification (NCBI taxonomy): domain Eukaryota; kingdom Metazoa; phylum Chordata; class Actinopteri; order Ophidiiformes; family Ophidiidae; genus Brotula; species Brotula barbata. The sequence goes on from OMNV01023713.1 coordinate 107,526, forward strand.
AATTTTAAAAATACTGTTACTGTGACACATTTTACCAAAAAAAGTTCAATGCTTATTAATTCTTCTCTTTAAATAATTGAATTCTATCTTCAACACTGGCGTGGTAAATGTTTTCTATACAGTCACGTTGCCATGGGATACCATAGCCATAAGCATCCCATCAGGGGATGTCAGGTTATATCATCAATCCACATGTGGATACTTAACAGAGTGTATAAGTGCCATTGTGTGTGTATGAGATCACGTCACCGATTAAGTCAACTTTTACTGTTAATAGCATTATGGTTTTGTCTCATGTACTCTACTCCTTCCACATCAGACATGTTAGAGCCTAGATTTGAAGTATTACTATGATTTAGACAGCTCCAACTAGCATTTTACAACAAGCCAGACATCACACGATGACAAGCGCGAGTGCTGATTTTCAGATCTAGCAGAATGAATAGAGCCTACCTGCCAAAGAGGGTAATTACTCACACATTCACTCGAGATGTGTGTTGAAAACGTGCTTAGCTACTGGCCCTTTGATGTGTTGGCTTTATATAATTCCAAGCTTTAGAACTGGAAACTGGCCCTGGCATTTTCTTATTTGGGATAAACACAGAAAGCAAATATCAAAACCACACCCTTCTCTTTCATTCTTCACCCTATCCTGCTACTGCTACCACCAGTCAAGACAAATAGGTGCTGTACTTCCTTCACCTCCGAATAAAAATAGTGACAATCTGGTCGCATTGTGACAGCTCATGCAGTGGCTCCTTATTTAGTACAACAGTTGTTTGCTTGACCTTGGCTGACAAAGTGGAATTTTCTGTTTAGAAATTTATGGGGTGTTTAATGTACTGAGGCCAGCACAGCTTTTTGTGAGTCAAGACTTGTTAAATTCATGGCAAATCTAATGTCACACTTTGGCACAAATACAGATAAACCATAAGGTTTAACAGATGAAACTCAACTCCAAAGCCAGGGCTGTGTTCAGACTTTGAGGGCAAAACATCTGTAGACAAATACCCTGAGGATCCTGCAGGGAGTCTGGAATAGTTTACAACTTTTCAAACCTCTCTTATACTCACTTTTAAGACAGGGACTTGGGTTTGCATCAGTCTGTTTCAGCAAGATTAAAGACCGTCTGAAAGAAGCAGACGTCTTTCTCCTGTCCCGCTGAAGGACAGAGCTCCTCATGTTGAGACTTGCTATGTATGCAGCTAATCATGAGCTTTTCAGTGTTTTATACAATTTAAAGGTTAGAGAAACAGAGCACTGGCCTCTGTTTTCTGGTATTTAAAATTACATAACATGGATCATCATGTGATTGGTCAGTCAGAGGTGCAACTTGTTATGAATGCCTATTTTCAGTGTGAAAGTCATTTTTAACCATATATCTTGGTATCACCTCTGAATGGAAATTTAATACATTATCCCACATACCAAGTGAGGACACGCACCACAGTTTGAGGACCATTGCACAAGATTAAATTGCATTCAACTCTATTTGTATATTTTGATCTTGTTATTGAGCCTTTTTATGTACTTATTAATCAAATCCTGTATCATCCAACTATTTAAATCCTCACCACTTCTCTTTTTGAATGACACACAATAAGTGTGTGTGGCCGAGGAAATGACCGAGCCATCCCTCCAGCTCTGTGTCACGGTGGGTGGCGGGGAGTGCAGCAGGATGAACACATTCATCCAGCTCACTGTAAATATTACTGTAAATGGATCCTTCCACGCTTTAATCTAATTAGGCTATTCACCTCACTTCTACATGCCAAGCGAACTTTATTAGAGTTTAATGCATCAAATGGCAAGTCCGGTAATTTCATCTGCTGATGTAATGATACGTTTCCAGAGACCACAGGTTTGATTGAAACTGCACGGGAAGAAGATACACATTAACAGTCGGAATTCTCAGTGATGAAGAACACTGAGACTCTAAAGTCACACAGCTCTGTCCTTCCCTACACCAGAAAATATCATATGTGAACCTTCTGTTCTGTGCATCTTCTAGATATTAATGGTCCACAGACAACAATGTTGTCACAGTGCAATACTTCAACTGAACTGAATACTGAACTGAAAAAAATAATAATAAAAGAAATACAAGCCATATACTAACAAACTGCCAAAGTAAATCAAATGAATTTATTTTAGCTGAAGCATGGTATGAAGTTTGCCTGGTGTGACCTACTTGAATGAAGTGGTTGCAGGACATAAGAGCAGATTTCAGTCATACCTCGAAGCTCCAGCTGGGAAACGCTGCGCTCCGCTGCATCCCCACGAACACAAGCAGGCTGAGCAGCGCTGCAGCCAGCAGAGGAGCCGAGCTCCAGCCGCCTGTCTGTGAACCTCTGGGAGTCTGACAGCTCGCCATGGCTGCGATCTCTCTCTCTCTCTCACACACACACACACACTCACACTCACACACACACACACACCTCCAGGAAAAACAAATAATCCCTGAACGAACGCTGCACAGCTTTGTCTGCACAGCCTATGTCCGTGAGCGCCGCTTGTCTCCCATCGCACGGCTCGGTAACGTGTTCGTCCTGATGTGTGGCTGCAGACCGGTAATCAGTGCGGAGTGCAGCGGCTGCCAGAAGGCTGGTTTCACATTACTGGAGATGGGGCAGGGGGTCAGTGGCGAGACGATTTAATGAAAACCAAACGCACCCTGTCCATCAAACCACGAGGTGCAACCGCCAGGGCTGGGTTAAAGCAGAATCAGCTGCTTTCTTCTCAGCGGAGCTACTGAAAACTACGGATTTCATCTCAAACCGCATGGCTCACGACACCGCAGCTTGAACTCATTTCAAGACTACAGAGCACTCAAATGACGCAATCCTCCGCCAAGGCTGAAAAATTCTCGTTAATTTCGAAACATCTAAACAATCTATTTCTAAGTGGTGACATTTGTACTTACACACTGCTATTATCCGATTCCTTATCTTATTCCTTAAAGCATGAGGTGTTGGTGCAAAGAATTAGATGTTGGGGTGCAGGTATACGTGCACACAAACGTCATGGTGGGGCTGCTGAACAAAAAGTTCAGAAGTGACGAGTAAAAATGGCACGTACAGCTGTGGCTATCATGATAGCACCATTTCTGCAGTAAAGAGACAGGTTGATTGGTGAAGGTTGTAGGAATCTACAAGTAACACACATACACACTGTGATGCATCTATTCATAACTTAATATTTAGCCCATATAAGCTGCTTTTTGGAGCAAACTAACAAAAACCCATCACCATCTTATTCCCTGACCATGCCAACTTGGATGATGTGATACCTCTATTCGTTTTGAATCACATCAATAAACAGATGGGAATCAGTGGATACATTCAAACCCCATCTTCGCTGAATCAGCACTATCTCCACAAGATGAAAGTGGTAGTTGCATATTTGTAGCCCTATACTTGGCACCCAGCTGTGCGTGGATAAATATAGCTCCTATCTGAAAATGCACTCTTACCGAAGATACAGATCATCATCCAGAACCAAAAGCACATGTCACTGACGTACACAGTGAATCATAAAGTCTGTGGAGGAGATGATAAAAGAGATAAATGGGAGGGCATAGATTGTGTGGCAGGAGAGTGGATACTAAATGTGTTCTAGAGCTATTCTCGAATTATGACTTCTTAAAACAAAATGTGAAATTTGCGACCAAATGGAAGTATTTGGCTTTGTTTGCGGTGCACACAGGTCAACCAGGTCAACTTGTTAATGGGATACAGTTAAAAGTGTAAAGTGTGTGGATGTAGCATCACTATTTTAATTTTGCTTCCATAAAAGATTCTATTTTACTATTACCTGTCACCTGTTACTGTATCACATCATCTTACAAAGCGTTACAGGCCAATGCATAAATGATTTCTTTCTTTGTTTCTCTTTCTTTCTTTCTTTCTTTCTCAATCAAAAATTACGGAAAATATATTGAACTGTTTTTTTTTTATTAACCCCTTTCATTGATTGGTTGAAATACACTTTAAGACAAAAATTGCATAGTTAATTAGAAGAATATAGATACATTTAATGGATCTCTTCAAAGCAGTAAACCATTTATAATTGTGCCTTCCACAGAGAAACGGCATAAACAATTCTGCTTTTCTTTTATCCTAAAATCCATCATTGTAACCCTGACTTTTTAAAGTTACGTGGCAGTTGAAATTTATACAAATTTTCTTCGAATGCATATTGATGCATTTTAAACATTTTAAATAAAACGTTATGCGAATGGATCTATTGGAGGATACAACATAGTGTGAGCGGTAAAGTGACCGGCGGAACCATTCAAAAGAGTCGCGGTTTCTTTACAACCTTATATGCTGGTTGCACAAGCGGATGAGGAAGTGGTCGTCATGTGCAGGCAGGGTTCACAACGGCCAACCAGTGAAGTAACCTCGAAGTTGACACGTAAACGACAGATAACTGTCTCCAATCTCACTGAAACATGTTTTTAAATGTCGGAACGCAGACTTTGTGTTGGCAGGTAAACACGTAACAGGTACGACGTGCTGTCAGATATTTTCTCCTCTTTGTCCTGGTCGATTAATCATTAGGTCGTTAGCTTGTCTGTTAGCTGTAATCCCATAATCTCAGTAGTGAGCCCGAGGCGGTGACTTTATCTGTCCAGTTGGCTACTGTTCGCGGTGTTTTGTATCAGATTCTTCCTAGAAAATGCATCTGCTGACGTCTCAATGTTAGTGATGTTTTTAGAACTGGCAGACATGTTGGAAAAGCTAAATACTTAGCCACTATTAGCTATAAATGATTATTAAATAAAATGTACCATCATAGTGGGCAGATGTTCAACAACATTCTACCCTCGTAATGTATCCATATTCTACAAACGGAGCGACTCGTCGAGTGAATATGCACAGTGCAGTCGAAAGTATAACAGCATATTTGCAGATATAACGTATAGCAATAGTGCTTGGTTGGCATACTTTTACATTATCTTACATTCTTGTCATGATAAACGAGTAGAAATGTTCAGGTAAAATACAGACAACAAATCAGTTTGGTAAAATACTGAAATATGTTTTAAAATATTGTTTTATTTGTTTTTCTAGCAATAAAATTACCAAATAATTCTTGAGTCTGAGTTTTTGAATGGCAACTAGTTAAAGCTGATGTGTTAATTTGGCCAATTACTTAATCTGAACTGTCTTCTGTTACAGGAACATCAGTCACTGTTTGGGAGAGTTGCTCTGACTTCAAAGCCGTTGCAGAGGAATGGCCCAGGAGCAGAAGCAAAGCAGGGCAGAAACATATGTTTTTGCTGGATCCAATGGTCACAATGGCCAACAATGGCAGACTGGATTGAACAACTTTGTGCAAAATAACCATTCAGGCACTATCCACAATTCTAGGATGGCTCGCGTTGCCTCGGACGTGAGGCAAAAGTGTGCTGCCTATGTTCTAGCACTTAGACCGTGGAGCTTCAGTGCCTCACTCACGCCAGTGGCTCTTGGCAGCGCATTGGCATACAAACTGGAGGGCTCAATAGATTTGGTGATCTTACTGGTGTGTGCAGTGGCTGTCCTTGTGGTCCATGGGGCAGGCAACCTTGTAAACACATACTATGATTTCTCCAAAGGGATTGATCACAAGAAGAGTGATGACAGGACTCTTGTGGATGAGATCTTGGCCCCACAGGATGTGGTTATGTTTGGAGCATTGTTGTATTCTTTGGGGTGCTTGTGTGCCACGCTGCTGTACTTCCTGTCTACACTTAGACTGGAGCATCTTGCGCTTATTTACTTTGGGGGCCTCTCGAGCTCTTTCTTATACACAGGAGGTGAGTAAAATATGACTACGAGTGTCTGCATAGGTGCCTCATTGTTGCATGGTCATATTGATTAAAATGAATGACACCTGCCTCTTATATGAAAGACAATGTTGCATGTTGGTGGCAGAGTTAGGTTTTGCCACTGACATCAAGTTTACAATCCCCACCTGTCTGATGGTTTATAACCATTGGGGCAAATAATGCCAGAGAGATCAGTTTTTTTTCAACAGAGCAGTCACTTGCTCCTATGAAGGCAATGGTTCTGTTTAACACTCCTGAAAAATGGAGATATCAAACAATGAGAAGAGCCTCAGTAATTATTCATTTTATTATTTTCTTGATTTTACAGTTTAAAAACAAGTATTTAAGAAACACCCCAAATTATTTAATTTACAATGTAAAGCATCAAATCTAAGAAGCTCCAACCAGCGAACTAGCATTTTTACTATAAAATGAATTAAACAGAGAACTGATTATTGACTAACCAATTATATTGATGGATTTCCTGATGTGATATTCCAAGATGACTGTTGCAAAGACAGTGCTCTTTAGAACAATGAAAAGCTTACGCTTACACAGAATATTTGACTGATGCAGTGGTTCATGCTCTGCCTCTTTGTAGAGTATGGACATGTCTATGACAGTGTGTGTGTGTGTGGTTAAGTTAAAATTGAGATATGGATTGATGTTAAAGAGGAAAGATTTCTGCTTTTTGCTGTTTCTCCAGGTATAGGTCTCAAGTACGTGGCCCTGGGAGATGTGGTGATCCTCATCACCTTTGGCCCACTGGCAGTCATGTTTGCCCATGCAGTGCAGGTTGGCTACCTCTCAGTGCTGCCACTAGTGTACGCCGTCCCGCTGGCCCTCAACACAGAGGCCATCCTCCACAGCAACAACACCAGAGACATGGACTCTGACAAGCAGGCAGGGATCGTCACCCTGGCCATCCTCATAGGGCTGACTCTGTCCTATGTCCTCTACAACCTCCTGCTCTTCGTCCCATACGTGCTTTTCTGCATCCTGGCCACACGTTACACCATCAGCATGGCCCTGCCTCTGCTCACGCTGCCCATGGCGTTCTCGTTGGAGAAGCAGTTCAGGAGCCGATGCTATGCCAAGATCCCACAGAAAACTGCCAAGCTCAACCTCCTCATGGGACTTTTCTATGTATTTGGAATCATCCTGGCTCCTCCAGGCAGCTTGCCATTACTGTGATGCATTAGTTTAGATACTTCCACATTTTGTTTGTTTTTAATACGGACTAGTTTATGTAAATCTTTGTATTTGTACAGATATTTGACGGGTTTGACTGGATTTAATTTATTGTCTTATTTATATCATGAACATCAATTATCAATTAGGTTCCTTGAAACTCTGACTTTAACAACATGACAAGATTTTTTTTTCAGTATTAAGAAAACAGTGATGTATCTTGGTACAAGTAAGAAATAATTTTGTAGAGGTCTAGAATATTTTTCTTGACAAACTACACTTACCACATTACTGAATTTCTTCCAAAACATGACATAGGTACACAAAACTCAATTCTCCTTATTCTCATCTTTTTTTCATGTTGTTTATTTGTTTTTGATGCACAGCCAAATGGTATTTTATCATTTAACTGTAATAAAAATCAGTGAAGGTGATGTAGTTGTTATTTTACACCAATCATGTAATTTTGAATTTTTCACTTAAGCTTAAGCATCGAAGGAAATAAATAATAATGAACGCGGTAACATGACAGAGAGGAGTGTTTTTTGCAAAGCCGCTAGATGCCAGAGGAACAAATATCCAGCGTGTTAACTATAATCTGAAAAGATCATCCCATACAATTATACATGCAAAGATCTCGAAGAATGCGAATACCTGGCGCACTTTGCAGTAGAGAACTCACTCAAATATTCGATCCATCCAATATTTATAATGTTTATCCGTATAGGATACATGTAAATAAAACAGCAGTAATAATAACCCTGGTTGCTTGTGCTTTAAACAAAGCTATGTAGAGAATCTGACAATTAGTCTATTTGAAAATAAATGTCAATGTACAGTCCTATACTAAGAGACTGTAAAACATTAATGAATTTTTTCCTACTGTGAAACCAGAGGTCTGGAAATACAGAACGATGAGCAGTCAGACGTGTAATTACCGGTAACAGTGCGGCTTTATGTGCTTCAGCGAGCCACACGCAGCCTTTCACTCAGCCATTGTGTGTGGTCGTGTTTGCCGGCAGGGGGCGGTATTACACAAGAGTTAAATTCACGAGGCATTGAAGCTGATCAAGGTTCTGTGTTGAATCTGCGCTAAGAGCTTTTAAACCTTAAGAGCAGATGAATCATAATTTTATGGTATAGTTTTACGTGGTTTTTATTTAAAAAAAATTAGTCTATATTCAGCTGTTCTTTGTGTGTTTCTCACAAATTTCATGTCATTGAATGTCATGGTGGCAAACAGGTTACCTCCATTTTATCCAGCCATATCAGGTTTGTAGTTTTTCAGGACAAACAAGCACTTTCATTTTTGTGAGAAGAAAGAATTTGCTCTTACTCTTCTGAATCTACATTACATACTTATACTGGCTGTGATACTAAATAGAAAATCATAACAATGAAGAGCAGAGTAGTAAAGTAGAATTTTTAACATTGTTTTGAAAATACATTGCATAGTACAATCACAAAACACTTGTCAAATGTTTTATCGCTCTTAAGTTATTAATGAACTATTTCAGTTTGAGCAGGATGTTTTGTTGGTCCGTTTCCTTCAAAACACAGATAGCTGAATTGACAGTGAAATGTATTTGTTGTCGTTGTGTATTGGATGTTGGCACACCTATGGGAAATACTACCACAGACTACATTGGTGGATTAGTAGTCATACATCCTGTTCTCCCTTCACTTGTTTCCTTTACTGAAGGTCTTCTGCTTGTTTCTTGCTTGGCAAACCTGCTCAGCCACTAGATGCTGTACCATTCCAAGGCTGTGTACATGCAGCTCCTCCTTAGAATTCTACTTTATGACAATGCTGTGAGGTTTATAATATCCACCACCAATGGCACAAAATCAATGTTGTCTACAAATAATGTATCTTCCTTTATGAATATGTTCCACTAAATGCTACATGACCCAGCATTTTTGACACTTAGCATTGGCCTGGCGGTGGAACATAAGGACACCATACCTAATGATGGTAAATTTCTTTTTATTTATTTTATAACCACAGTATTTTCACTAAACCCATGTTGGTGCTCCTGCTATAACTCCCCTCAACGTCAACTTTAGCTTGGAACTCTGTACAGGCAGACAATCAGCAATGATTTGCTTCTCTAAATTGTTACTGTCTACAGACATTTATATATTTTTTACAAACATTACCATTCCTAAGTTTGGACAATACCAGTTTCATTCAAAATGAGTAGCGTTATCTCATTGAGTTTAATTTTTACGTATGATGACATTACAATTTTTCATCTAAGCACCTCAATCTCCTCCCAATTCACTTTATAACCCAAAGCTTTTCCATTTCATCAGGCTTTTGTTTAATTGTCACAGTTTGCATAGAGATAGAATGCAATGTCACGCCATTGACTGCAATGCCAGCCAATGGCGACGGCCTTTCTTGAGGCACTGAACTGTTTGAAACATATCAAAAATTAATATCACATGCAACATTTCACCTTTTTACACATTTGGGATCGTCAAGCACACTTTGTTTAAAGCACAAGCAACCAGGGTTATTATTAGTGCTGTTTTATTTGCATGTATCCTATACGGATAAACACTATAAATATTGGATGGAACGAATATTTGAGTGAGTTCTCTACTGCAAAGTGCTCCAGGTATTCGCATTCTTCGAGATCTGTGCATGTATAATTGTATGGGATGATCTTTTCAGATTATAGTTAACACGCTGGATATTTGTTCCTCTGGCATCTAATGGCTTTGTAAAAAACACTCCTCTCTTTCATGTTACCGCGTTCATTATTATTTATTTCCTTCGATGCTTAGGCTTAAGTGAAAAATTCCATGTTTGGTGTAAAATAACAACTACATCACCTTCACTGATTTTTATTACAGTTAAATGATAAAATACCATTTGGCTGTGCATCAAAAACAAATAAACAACATGAAAAAAAGATGAGAATAAGGAGAATT